>JBBPCZ010000028.1:813713-825871 GCA_037974445.1 Brycinus macrolepidotus
TTTTTTTTGACAGCCCTAATTTTCATACAATAACAAAACCACTCATTCTGAGGGTCTGTGTCTCTTGGCAGGGGGGTGGTACTGCTTCAACAAGGAGAACTGTGACAGCAGATACGAGACGATGAGGAGACTCATGAGCTCCTCAACGTGGCCCCAGACCAGGACAGGTTAGATCCAGAACCTGAACGTTCTGCTTTATGTCCGTAAAACACGTTTAAAACCATCGTGCTCCTCATGTCGTTCCACCAGAGTGTGAATAGCAGGAATTACACGCTCCCATGATGGAGGAGGAGAGCGATTCGGAACAGATGTGAGGCTGGAACTGTTCTTACTGTGTATTTTGTCTTTTCTGCAGGCGCAGGTATTCTGTCTCCGCTCCCAGAGGAAAACCCTCACTGGTGGAATGCCAACATGGTGTGAGTACTTCAGATTTTGTTGGTTTTTCACTTAAGAGCTCTGAGGAAGCTATAAGATTTGGAGGTCCTTATGGAGAAATAAAATTCTAAGTATTTCTCCTCAGGTTCATTCCGTATTGCTCTAGCGATGTCTGGAGTGGATCCACACCAAAAACAGACCACAGTAAGAAACTCTTTAGCTTGTCTTTTTGAGTCTCTGTGAATTTGGTCGTTAAATGGCACTGATGTGCTCAAGCTGCATCCAACGATACTCATTTTTTGTGCGCAGATGACTACGCCTTCATGGGTTCACTCATCATAAAGGAAGTGGTAAAAGAGCTGCTGAGTAAAGGACTGGACAGCGGAAAGATTCTGCTCCTGGCTGGAAGCAGGTTAGTCTGTATTAAAGGTCTGCACAGTATGAACAAAATACTAGTGTTTGGATTGTGTTGCTTTCTTGTGATACACCTTGCAATGTTGTAAAAATAGTCAATTAAAAATAAGACATGAGACATAAGATAAACCTTTATTAGTCCCGCAAGTGGGAAATTCGCATTGTTACGACAGAATGTGGACGGTACAAAAGTAAGAGCAGCAAAACAATAGAACAAAAGCCACACTACACAACAGTATAGTATTAAAAAATACACTATACAAATAATACAAAAATATAAATAAATGAGATCTTCATTAAGACAGGACCGGATTATTTTGATTTTAATAATTTACGTTAGTTGATTATATGAATATATAGATTCATCAAAACGCCCCTGCACAAAAAAAAAAAAATCAGATTGCCAAGAGGACCGATTTGCATATTACAGCCTTCTTAAGTACTGCAAAGTCCATTTCTGTGGTAACTGTTAGGAAATTGTATGTAATGAATATCTCCACTGCTGCTGCTGAAGCGGTGTTGCTGACTGTGTGTGGGGTCGCTCTGTAGTGCAGGTGGGACTGGAGTTCTGCTGAATGTCGACGCTGTGGCTGAGCTGCTGGAAGAACTGGGTCACCCCAACATCCAGGTGAGGGGTCTCGCAGACTCGGGCTGGTTTCTGGACAACAAGCAGTACCGCTGCACAGACTGTGTGGACACCATCAGCTGCGCTCCCACAGAGGCCATCAAGAGAGGCATGAAGTAAGCAAACACTTCTTATATATGTATTTAACATGAATCATTATGGATCAGTTTTCTCTAACCATGTGGATCTCGGCCCTCATGTACACCTAATTTTAGAAAAAGAAAATTCAGATTATTTTATTCTTAATGTACTACAGGACAGTGAAAAGATAAATAAAAAAACTTTCCTCCCAAGAGAGCACAACTGGCCTGGTGTATGAGTGGCCCTGTCTCTCCCCCGCACATGACTCTGCCAACACAGGGTCTCTGAACTGACCTCAGCAGTTACTGTTCTCCTCCAGGCGTGTGGAGCAGCGGTTCAGGAAGATGCGATGGCTGGTTTATTTGGGCTGGGCTGAAATCGTTTTGTGAATTGGTCACAACTAAAAAGAGGAGGGGTGATTTTTTTTGTGTGACTTTAGTGCAGAAGCAATTACAAAAGATACATAAACAGAATGTTAATATTATTGCTGTTCTTTCCATTGTGGTCTGAGAAGGATGTACTTTTTTTTTCTTTTTTTTTTAATGTAATTCATTCTGATGCAGTCATTGCAACAAATGTATAAGTAAAATCATAAGGAAATCTGAGCGCAGCACATTAAACTGCTGTCTAAATGTGTCCTTGAGGCGATTGCAGGTTTAGATTATAAATATTTAATCTGAATTTAATCTGAACTCTCTCCTTTAGGTACTGGGGAGGTGTCGTGCCTGAGCGCTGTAGACTCGCGCACGAAGGGAACGAATGGAGCTGTTTCTTCGGTTATCGAGTTTACCCAACTATCAGACGTGAGTGATCACAAACTCATGGTTTTGAAAAACACTCAACTCACTGAATAAAGAGGTGTTCAAACAAAATGAAATGGCTGTCATAATACATATGTGTATATATATAACAGAATATATTTTTTTACATTCTAATGTAGAAATACTGGAGTATAAAGGTCAGAATTAGTGTCATGTTAGAAATTTATATTCCTGTTCTTCCATTGACTTATGTGGAGAGATTTACGTTCAGAGCAGAGCAGAGCAGATAAACTCTTATTTTCATGAGGTACTTTTTAGATTTTATATGCTCGTTCATGATAGGCAAGTCCTGGACGAAGGGACTGGCTTGGCCTGATCATTTTTAAGTGTGCGTGCGTGCATGCGTGTGTGTGTGTATGTATGTATGTATGTGTATGTATATATATATATATATATATATATATGGGAGGGGGGGGTCTATCATTACATATCCTGCGCTGATTTAATATAAAGGTGTATTGTCTCTCAGGACCTGTGTTTGTGGTGCAGTGGCTTTTTGATGAGGCTCAGCTGACTGTGGACAACATCCATCTGGTGGGTCAGCCGGTCCAGGAGGGACAGTGGCGATACATACAGAACCTGGGCATTGAGCTCAGGAACACTCTCAAAGATGTTCCGTGAGTAAAATTTGCCTTTCATTTCAAGGAAATCCTCTCAATTAACCCAAAATGTATGGAGGGCTTTTGTGAAACGTGAGATAAATGATTGTTCTGTTTTGGATTTGTAGAGCTATGTTTGCCCCAGCATGCCTCTCACACGAGATCATAACGAGAAAGTAAGGCTTGACATTATTTCATTGATTTTCTATCATTCACTCAGCCTTCCTTAAGCATTACATTCAGTCTCCTAATGTCTGGAAGTGGGACTTCTTTAAACAACAGCGTCCTCTTGTGTCCACTGTAGCTATTGGCTGGACATACAGGTGAAAGGGACATCTCTTCCAAGAGCTCTGCACTGCTGGGACCGCAGTCTCCATGACAACAGCAGGAACAACAAGGCCCCACCCAAGGGTTGTCCCATGCACTTGATTGACAGCTGTCCATGGCCCCACTGCAACCCAACGTGCCCGACGATCCGAGACCAGGCCACCGGGCAGGAGATGAACTTCATCCAATTTCTGATGCACATGGGCCTCGACGTGCAGAAAATGGCTCAGCAGCAGGGCATGGACCCCAGCAAGCTCCTGGGCATGCTCAGTAGTGGCAGCTAGTCATGACCATGGAAAGACCCCCCACCCCACCCCCCTACTCCACCCCCCACCCCTCTGCTTGGGTGACTCTTCCTCTCTGGCTGTTCTGATACCTCTAAACAATGACCTCTGACCCCTTTCTCTGAACTCCCTAACCTCACCATAACACCCCCCTCCCACTATCACAATCTCCTTTAGCACTGACCTTAAGAAAAGCTGGACTAATGAGAACGTAAAAAGCTGCTGATTTGTTCTCATCAGTCTCTCATAATTTCATATTTTTTTTCTCTCATAGCTCGATGGTCCTGAAGGGCGGGGAAACGCGAGAGAGCCCTCAGACTTTTAAGGCGAGAAAGCTTTTATCCAATCCAACTCAGTGAAAATCGGGCTGCTCACTGTAAAGTTAAAACAAATCCTTTAACTTTAACAACATCCAGGACGAAACGTGCCGGGTTCTTGCCTCTCAAAGGAATACTTCACCCAAAAATGCTGTTTTTGTTCATCCAAGCTAGTAGCAGTCTGATAGCATTGTCTTACAAATTAAATTAAATGTCAAAAGTTCAATACTTTTCATTCTTTTCAGGGCATATTTAGTGAGCACATCTGAAACAAACTTCAAACACTGTGCTCAATTTTTTTATCTTTTTTTTTTTTTTGGTAGGCAATCTTCTAGGTTTTTGTTTGTTTTGTTTTGCTTTTGTTTTTCCTGTCTCTTTCGCTGGTCTGCGTAGGCACCGATGGGTAGATCTCCAGATGCTGGCAGCAGTAGCGGCCAGTGAAGACCTGAGAATTGTGAAAAGTGAGCTTTCACCTGCCTTCCCATTTGGCCAGTTGCTGAAATGAATGAGTGCTGACTTTGGAATATTTGAGACAGAACTTTTTTGCCATAAGCTGCATGGTTTTTGGGTGAAGCATTCTTTCACTTAATCTTTTGGTTGTAAAAGTACGACGAATGTAATCCAGTTTTACGGATATTGAATATTACATTTTATATTACGGATATTTTATATAATGCATTTTATTAGATTCATGTCATTTGAGTGAAAAGAAAACATGGTCATGGCTAAAATATAGTGTAGTTATGTAGAACTTATGAAGTATAAGTAGATAATAAGAGTTTATATAATGCCTATAAGGAGTCTTCTCATAGCGAACAGGCAACACACTGATGTGTGAGAAGCACTGGATCATCTACTCTATACGAAGGCCTAAAACTGACTTTTGATCCTTAGGTATAAAGTGTCTCAGAGCAAGTTCTGATGTTTGATAAGCTCCTCCATGTCCAGATAATCGTCCTCACAGCCGATGCAGCTTGAGAAATGTGTTTGGAAGGGGTTTAGAGTTTGGATTTACTAAAGTTCCTATGTGTGGTCTTGTCAACATACAAAACTGACCCACACGAGGATGTTCATTTTTAAGACCTGCTACAAAGAGTATAATAAAGGTGGACCAAGTTTTATAATTATTTGCTGCTTTCTTGACATTATGACCAGAAAGAGTTTGGACAGACAGTTTTATCATGACTCTGTTACTCAGGTTGGCCTCTGTTCACTTTCTCTGTTCATCTGAAAAGAGAACTATTCCATTTTTTATATTTATGGAGTAAAATTTTAAACTTATGACCACAGTACTATTGTACTGCTACAGCAGTGTAGCAAAGTTAAAGGAAATGTTAACCAAATTCCTAAATTCTGGATAGAATATTTACCTTGGATAAAAGTTGACACTGATCAGCCACAACATTTAAAAAGCGTTAAGAGTTGGAATATTTTAGGCATCAGTCAGTTCTTGAAGTTGATGTTTTGGAAGCAGGAAAAGTGGAGAAACGTAAGGATCTCAGCAACTTGTAACGAGGACTGAACAGTGATGGCTGGACGTCTGGGTCAGTCAGGTTTCATGAGGTGTTGACTTGGTCTCCAAATTTCAAACCAATCAAGTTTCTATGGGACAAACTAGTCTGATCCTTGGAGGAACCAGCTCACAGGACTTAAAGGATCTGCTCGTGCAGAACCACAGACGTTCAGAGGTTCTTGTGGAGTCCAGACCTCAACGGGTCAGAGCTGATTTGGGGGAACGAGGTGGATCAACAATATTAGACCGGTTTTAATGTTCTGGCTGATCTGTGAATGTATTACAATTCGGATGCACAATTGGACAGCAATGAGGTCAAATCTAAAAATTGATTTTGAAAATGAAAGTAAGTGAAAATAATTACATATCCTCTACAGAGAACACACTTCTGCACATTTTAATGCACAACCCACTGTTCATCCCCTAAACACTAAACATAATATGGCCTATGCTAAGGTTTTTTACCCCATTATGTTATATAAATAGAAACTGTGCACTAAAATGTACAGGAAAATGGCCCCTTGTAGAGGATGTTAATTTCTCACTTAGAAAATCAACTGAACAGTTTTTGCGGGTTCAAACTTATGACATATGACCGTATGATTTTATTTTTTTTTAATGGTCTGACATTTCTTTTATCTTTCAACTGAAACAAATTATTCTAATTCTATCAATGCAACTTTTCATTGTTCTTCCTTTTTTTTTTTTTTTTTTTCAACATTGATTCATTTTAGAAATTGTTTCTTAAATGAAGCACTCTGGACTCTTGAAATATTTAATATAAAATTCACTTTTTAAAAGAAAGTATTATGAAACAGTCTTCAGAAAAATCACAAAAAAAAAAATTTCAACAGGAGCAGAGAGAAAAATGGTATTACTAATTATTTTGCTCTGTAACATATTTTTAACAAAGGAACTCAATATTTATTTTGCTATGTAAATCATATTTAAAAGTGGTATTTTCACAGAGACATGATTCTTTGTAAATTGTAAATTTTTTTTCATTGTCATCTGCATGTATTTGTATCAGAAGGAACACATTACAGTTATTCCAACCAGTCGTTTGTCTGTTTCATCATTGCTCAAATCATTTTTTTTTTCTCTGTGGAGAGCTCCCTACATAAAAGTATAAAATAGTTTTCATCTATTTCTCACCTCTTCATTGTCTTTTTTTTTCCACAGTAAATTTTCCAAGTGCATGAATAGGAAGCTAGAACGCCGAGACCAACTCTGGGTTAAAAATAGCTTTGATGTCCGAGCAGTTGTGTTGTGTTGTGTTGGATTTGGCTCCACCAAACGGGTAGAGGCTTTTATTCTTTGAGGCACAAGGATGTACCCTGTACTCCACAAATATAATCCAAAAACAAACAAGCAAACAATAGAATACACACAGTTCCACTCTGAGGGAATGTCATGATGCTTCTGCAGAAACCATGATAAATCTAATACTTAAAACTCAGGCATCACTTTCCTAAAACTGAATGAACTTGAAAACATCCACATGCCCCTCCGCCCAGCACCAACATTCACACACATAATTACCCCAAATCTTCAGGGCTCTTTCCTTCACTCAAGTGAAGCATAAAGAGGATCTTTATATCAAGCTCTGTCATTACCTCAAAAAAAAGCACATACAAATTCCCCACCCTAAGAAATACGACTCCCCGCACGGCTGCCTGACACGGACATGTGGACTCCCTCCCCATTCCACTGTGGAATATGAGGGTCTATTTATAGAGACGGTGTGGCCAAGGTCTCTGAGCCCAGCAGAACAGTCACTTAAACAACTTTCCCCAGCGGCCTGACGCTCCACTGCTCTTTCAGAAAACCCAACGAGACACAGTTCTGGAGTCAGAGACACCAGAGAGAAGAAGACTTCAGGGTGAAGCGTTTTTTAACTTAATCTTTTGGCTCCTAACAGCTGAAGGAGTTCATGACCTGAACCCACTTTCATTTGTTTTCTTGTTTTTTTTTTTTTCTGTTCAAACCATCAACGGAACATCATTTTCCCAATTTGGAAAACCTTTCATTGTGGGACCTTCCTGTGGCACAGTTGGAAAAGTTCTGGAATCTTTATTTTCCTGGAAGGAACCGCATAGACAAGCAAGATCTCTGAGGTGTCACTTTCCATTTGAATCCAAAGGTAACATCCAACTGGAAAATACTGAGCACCAGTGCTAGAAAGACTATTAGACATTTTACTGAATTGCACTTCATAACATCATTTTTAATTTCAGCACTGATTTTATATTTAGATCTATTTAGATATATGCATCATAAAATCCGTATCCATCATTATCCGAGACCTTTTTGTAGAATTGCTGCGTGTAAAGAGGCCGTCAGAAGAGGGGCAGGAGTTTTCACTGTAATTTGACCCCCCACACGCAGCAATAATTACAATGCATGGTGGGAAAGCCCTGAAGGAGATTTGTAATTAAGGGCATCTATAAAAAGCTCCGGGCGGAGGGCGAGGTTTGTGGAGCCGGGTGAGGAGGTGCGGCGACGCCCCGTCTGCAGGGCTGTAGGATCCTGCGTGTAGCGGACAGGCCTGCTGATGGATCCGCACGGAGGCCACTACCTGAACCGGGACGCAGTCCTGTCCGGATTGGGCGCCGCCCGGATGTGCCAGCTGGCACTGGGCTGCACCACCATGTCTCTGGTGGCCCACAGCGCAGGCTTCAGCGCCACCTATGGAACGTTCTGCATGTTCGTGTGGTGCTTCTGCTTCGCCATGACACTGGTCATCTTCGCGCTGGACGTGGCCCGGCTGCACGGTTGCATGCCCATCTCCTGGGACAACTTCACCGTGTCCTACGCCATGCTGGCCACACTCATGTACATCACAGCCTCGGTGGTGTACCCCGTCTACTTCCTCAGAAGCGAGTGTCCGGCGCAGGGCTGCGAGATACGGAACTACCGTATCGCCGTCACCGTCTGCTCCAGTGTCTGCTGCTTCACCTATGGAGCCGAGGTCTTCCTGACCAGGGCCAAGCCGGGACACGTAGTGGGTTACATGGCCACCCTGTCCGGCCTGCTCAAGGTGGTCCAGGCCTTCATCGCCTGCATCATCTTCGGCGCCCTCGCAAACGACAGCGAGTACAACCGCCACATCCCCACCCAGTACTGCGTGGTGGTCTACAGCCTGTGCTTCGCTGTCACCGTAGTGGTGGTGATCCTGACCGTCTCTGGAAGGACGTCGGCTCTCAGGCTGCCCTTCGACCGCTTCGTCATCATCTACACCTTCCTGGCCGTGCTGCTGTACATGAGTGCCGCCGTGGTGTGGCCCGTCTTCAGTTTCGACAAGAAGTACGGCACCCCCACGCGGCCTGACGACTGCCCCCGGGGGAAGTGCCCCTGGGACAGCAAGCTGGTGGTGGCCGTCTTCACCTTCGCCAACCTGGTGCTCTACTTTACCGATCTGGTTTACTCTCAGAGAATTCGCTTCGTCTCCCAGTCAGCAGCCTGAACCGAACCTTCTTCTGCTGGACTGAACACATACCTCGCTGGAAACGACAAGGAAGCAACTGTTTATACATTTAAGACCACTGTCAATTAACCAGCCTCTGAATTTCAGGTGTTTTTTTTTCCCCTAGATGAGTAACATGTTGGGTCATACAAAGTAGGGATGGGTGCACTGCAAAAAGGATTATATTATGCAAATAATCTGCCAATGGGATAAGCAAAAGACTCATACACTCCATACTCCAGTCTTTGGTTACTTGCAATTTAGACTTATACTGAGTCCATGTATCTTATTACTGACTACAGAGACAAAATCTTAGAATGCTTACATCACATTAAAAATGTTATGTTTACACATGTTCTTCCTCTAAATAAGATTTTTAGGGTGAGCTGAAAAAATAGATAGAACTAGTTTCAAGAAACCTTTTAAATTGTCCATACCCCATCAGACGTTTTGCTTAACATGATCCTGAATTGACACAGTGTAAGAGGACACTACATCTGGAAACAAGTGTAAATGTCCTGATTTAGTATCATAACTATTGACAAAATAGCTTGATGAGTGAATCCTTGAGCTGCTTGTTTTTCGCCATACAATATTTAAAAAGACGAATTGCTAAGTGAGACTAACTAGACAAGGCAATGCAAGTTAATTTGTAAAGCACTCATACGTAATTGTCCTTCAATATGCTTTACAGAGATAAAATAAGCATAAAAAAGTAAGCAGCAAAATCAACATAGTGTACAAGTAAAATAAAAGTGCAGGTTTTGTACAAGGGGGCAGTTGAGGAAGATCTCCATGGGGAGACAGTATAATGGCTAAAACCATTTAACCCTATTTAGTTTTAGATCTGAACACCACTATCTAACCAGCTCCTGCCAGACTTCGAGACCTACCAAGTTGATATTCAAACATTTTGAGTGACTTTTAAACAATGAGTAATACTTTTAACTCAATTCAGTATCTGACTGGAAGCCAGTTTAAGGACCTGAGGATTCGAGAAATGTGCTCACTTTTCTTGGTTTTTGTAAGAATTCTAGCAGCAGCATTTTGAAAAATGTTGCAGCGGCAGCTGTGTAACTCAGCATTCTCAAGGACAAAGCTAAATTTAGAGATTTTGTGTCAAAGCAAGATTTGGAAAGTAAATGGCTAAAGATGCAGCACTGTTTCTTCAAGGGTTGTGCCATCAACAGCAAATTCATACATGAGGGCCACATTTTCTGTGTATGTTGATACAGACTTTATGTCGCTGCTTGACTAGATGGTGATAATGTTTTGTCTGATATTGTCAGTTTTTGGACAAGGAAATATATAAACACATTACATTTTAGGACTAATAGGATAGGACTAATGTAACTGTTCTAAATATGTGAAATAAAGGAAATAATGTTAGCAGAGAAAACAAGATTTATTGCCTTAATATGACGCAATTTTACTTGTTTTTTTTTTTCAGGGTTTATAATGTGCCTCACTCAATTGTCACTGTCAGTATTTCTGGAACAATTGCGAATTACCACATAAAAATAGATTTCTTTTTTTTTGTATATTGTTGAGAGGTTATAAACAACAAACAGTGACATTTTACTGGTTTCCCAACTTGTTAGCAAACCTCAGTATTGTGATACATATGGTGTTTTGTGAAAATATAGTAAAGTATTTCAACATTTCGTTTTTTGCCACAAAGCGCGCCATTAATTGGAATCACATTTTGTAAAATGTTAAATCATTTTTATAAATATAAATAAACAACAGTACGTTTAACAATGACACAAAGTACTGAAAATGTATGCAAATCACAATTTCACGAATGTTTTCTATCTTTGTAACTTATGAAAACAGAATGGAAATGATTACACAAAGGCTTATATTAAGCAAATAAAATGCCAATGTGTTAAGCAAAATAGACCATTCTTGAAATAATTATAATAATAAATAAAAAATAAGCAAAAGTAAATCTTTTTTTTCTCTGATCTAGATTTTTTTTTGCTTATTTTGCTATTTCAAGACATTTTACCAAGACGATTTTGATTATCCCATTGGCAGGTTTGCATTTACACCTCATTTTCCATTTATTTGATCTGGTTTTTGTAAGCTTCTAAGATTTTGTTTTTTGCAGTGATCTATAATATCTCTGCTTGAAGCCACAGTCAGGATTTTGTCATGTTTTTGTGTTTACATCAATAAAACGTTTCAGATACAAGTTTCCAAATACAGCAGTTCTATCTTTTTGTAGGTCTAACTAGCAGAGTATTTTACACAGATATAATAAATCATAAATAAATTCATTATAATTGCATTAGACCTTGTCAGTCTCTTTAGTAGTTTTTTTGTCTAAAACCTTTCCCTCTCTTTTGTAGTTTTAAAGGCAGACCGTTTATTGAGATCTGTTTATTTGACTATTTATTAATGATACGTATTCAAGTTAAGATTTTTGTATGTTTGTTTTCTTTGTTTTATGTAAAACGGTAAAATAGTGCAGATTGGTAGTAGTGTAGTCTTTCAGGTGTAAACATTGCAGTGTGTCTGAATATAAATGGGATTCTGTTCAATTATTTTGTGAACTGGACTTTGACAGATGATCATTAGTAAAAAGATGATTTTGAGTGGCTCGATGTGGGACTCATAGATTGACAGCGTTATTGTTGATATGCCATCTTTATTTATGAATATAGCTTTTATGTTTTATGTGAATATATTGTCTGATATAAGTATGCCTTTCTAAAATGTTCAAATATAAAAGCACAGTGTTGATTAAAACAGACCTTCTGTCGTGATCTGTCACCTCTGTGTGTTTTGTCTAAATGTTCTGGTTTTTAAGGATGGGTGACTTTTGGTTTGTTTCCAAAGAGAAAATTTGTTTTTCTTTGTCTTTGAATGTGGTCAACTGCAACTTTGTGGTCATCAGATTTACAGGCAGGTGTTTTACCCACTAGGCTACTACCACCCTATATATAAGTTCTATATATAAGTATGATTTTGAAAGCTATCAACGAGTATTCAAGTATGACTGAAACTCACTACTTGTTTCCTTACGCAACTACATTTCTTACTTTTTACATTTTCATTTACTCGTTACAGATCTCAAAGGCCAAGAGGGTTTTTTCCTTTTTCTCTTGCCAGTCACACACACACACAGCTGGTGGCCTAGTAGTTAGGGAAGGTTGTGGGTTTGAATCCCAGGACTGCTAGTGGCACCTCTGAGGTTCCCTTGAGCAAGATACCTTCCCCACACACTGCTCCCTGGGCACTGTGCTCCTGGCTACCCGCTGCTTCGCTTGGTGAATGGGTTAAATGCAGAGGAAGAATTTTGTGCTGTTCACACTGTGTGCTGTGGTGTGT
>JBBPCZ010000028.1:825971-837876 GCA_037974445.1 Brycinus macrolepidotus
TACTTGAGTACATATTTTGCAGGATATTTGTACTTTTACTTAAGTACTAAGCTTCAGTACTTCCTCCACCACTGCAGACATGTAACCCTCTCCAGCCACTGGGTTACAGCTGGTGGTTCGAATCTAAGACAGGATGAAGTATCCTGAGTTTTTACCACCAACAAGAGGATGATCAAGAGGATGCTGGGAATTAGATTTTCTCCAAAGTCCCTTCAGCAATCGTCAATATAATGTACACCCATGTAGTTTATTTACCATATTGTTCTTTGAGAAGGAGCAGAGTTACTTCCCACACTATACATGATTAATTATTAAAGGACTGAGAGGGATATCAGACTGGTGCTTTGAGAACATTCAAAAAATCCAAATCAGAATCAGAAACTTTATTGATCCCGGAGGAATTTGCTTATGTTTCTATTGCGCAGACACACAGAGACACAGAGACAATATAAAATACAATATAAAATATAAAGTCTAAATAAATCCAAGAAAAACTCTGCAGAAAATACTCAATATGTAATACACTTTGCTGTATATACAAATGCTGGGCACAAATTAACTCCATGTTTTCCTTGCTTATGCTTTAACCTCTGACTTTTCTTTTGACAGGATCTGTTAAGGTGTGTAACTTAGCTGGCAGTAACTTGGTTAAATAGCGGATGTTGATTTAACTCTAGCATTACAGGTTTGAAGAACAGATGTGGACTACTTGAGCACTAACGTACGTTGCTCTGGATAAGAGCATCTGCTAAATGCCGTAAATGTAAATGTAAATGTAAATGTGAATACTATAGATAAATAACTTAAGTTAATTACAAGTAACACAAATGGTAGTTAGGAGTCTGTTATTGCTGTAACAGAGATCAGATAACACACTGTGTGCTGTGGTGTGTTCGCGTATGACCGAATGACCACCTTCACTTCACTTCAGTAGTAGATCAGTAATACTGACATAAGTGATATTATAAACCAAATATACCAAATATATTATAGACCAAATTCTGTAAATACCAGAATCTTTACAAAGCAATGTCTTCTTCACCACTAAGAGTTTTGCTGGTGCTTATTCACACCTTAATGGGCTGAGGGATCTTAGCGTGTGACGTCATGTGGCCCTTTGTCAAACGTGACAGTGACACTATGGCTTTGTGCAGCGATTCTCCACATCTTATTCAGCCCTGCTTAACTCCGGGGTCCGGGGCTGTGACTCTTAAATCCTCTGGCCCAAAAGCACTGAATTGAGCTTCTTGCGTCTGAAGTCAGCAGAGCTGGACAATGTGTTGACTTGCAAAACACGCATGAAGAAGTTTGGGCAGAGTGCCAACAGGTCATCTCGGCCTGAATATTAATGCTGCCGGGGTAGAAGCATGTTAAAATAATAGAGCTTTCTGATCTCGGACCACTTGGTATGTGAAGTTTGAAGTTCTGCAAATTCCTAAAAGTAACTTGGGGTTAAGCTGCAAATTACTCAGAACCACTCGGAAAACCTCAACAGTCCAGGACTAGAAGACTGAGTCTGGATAAATGGCTGAAACACAAGCTTGTGTTATTAGTGTCTGTTTTCAGAGAATTAAAAATTACTTTCACATAATTTCAATGAAATGATCATTTTTATTCATGTCTTCCTTAATAAGAACATTTTAACAGTCCAGGGAATGCGTTCTTAAAATGACACTTACATGTGAAGTTTGAGGATCTGCAGCTGGTTTGAGTGCCCCAGCTGCTGCTGGAAAGGCCAGTAAGTAAATCAGAATCAGAATCAGAATCGCGTTTATTGGCCAAGTATGTGAGCGAACACATACAAGGAATTTGATTCCGGTCGATGGTGTCTCTCAAGTACAACAGTATAAAAACAACAACAATATGTAAAGATACAATGAGCAATATACTGAGCAAATATAATATACAAAATAATATATATATATAATATACAAATGACTGATTTTAGACTTTTTCCAGTAATCTGAAAAAGTCAGACATAAGGCCCCTTACTGCTCATTTCCAGTTTTCTCTCAGGAGTCTTGAGTAAACATGTGAAGAGTGGAGGAGAAAATGACACCAGCAAAGCCATTAGCAAACAAAGCCACGCTGGGGGCGACTCATCCACAGTTTTGCTTCCTACAGCGACCTCCATTCACTTTCACTGAAACTGTTTTTGACACCAGGTCAGATCCTTAAACCCCCCCAAACAGAAACTTCTGAAGCTTCTAGATAGTTACTGTATGCAAGTGAATCAAAGCCCTCAATCCTGTTCATCTTCACAGGGGAACGCTATGTGATGCTGAGTCCAATAAGTCCTAAACAAGGTCACCATGTTTCACCCTTGTAAAGATTCCATTGTTGTAGAATGTTCTAAAAGAAAGCTCTGTGTGGTGGAGGTGGTCGCGGTGGGTGAGGGGACACATCCCTCCTTCCTTTTTCTCCTTCTTCAGTGTGTCCACCCTTTAAGCTCTGGCTTGTTTGCATTCCTCTCAGTTAATAAGTGTTTGTCTGATCCTGGCAGGGGCTAAAGATCACCCCACGCAAACACACCGGCCCCTCCCACCAGCCTCGCCGGACAGGAGCGAGAGTGACGCTGGGCTAATGAGCGTCATAAATTTCATCCAGCTCACCCATTAACCACCATAATAACGAGAGGACCAGCAGAGATCAGATCAAACACAGTCGGGTCAGACCACCCTCCAGTATAAAACTCACTGGACAGACTGATCACATGGGGGCTAGAATTTATACACTCTCAAGATTTTAATTAGGAACAGTGTTTCTTTCCACAGGTGTTTCACACACTTTTGCTCATTTGACAGTTCAGACAAACTGAGAAAGTGATCAACATCACACTGGATTATCTCTTGACCTTTATATCCGTATCAAAGCCACTACTGTTTACATCTTAGACAATCATTAACAGCAACAGACTTACTAAAAAAGAAAGGTTTTTTGTTTACCTTTTACATTTTACATTTTTCACTATTTGATGGACAGAATGTGTGACATATCTAAAACTCAATAATAGCATCCATTTAAGGTTCAATTAACCTTTTGATTCAGCCAATAAACTTGCAAATTGCAGTCAAGTAAAAATTATTGTTTGCAAAGAGCAGGCATGCATTGTAAACATTCACCACTGCTGGACTGTAAGGGGTGAATCTTTTACGCTCTGCTGGCTGCAGGGCGAGTCGCGCTGCTGAATCCGTGCCCACGTCGTACGAATCCAGCCTCAGACGGGGAGCAGAGGGCTGTGGGAAATAACTGTGGAAGTGTGTGTTTCACTTCACCCCCTGTCTGTTCTAATCATGCGCTTTAAAGGCGAGCGACTGGCACTAATGGAGGGTCCCACTGCTGGGGGCTTGGTGGTCTGAGAACGTACGGCTGTTGTGGTCAAATTAACAGCAGAAAGGCCTGGCCAGGCTGCTCTACGAGGGGGTCCCACTCTGGATCCAACGTTTGGGCCTTTTGTTGGGTTTTTGTCACCCCTGGCAGCTCACCTATTGAAGGGAGAGCCTAAGATATGTAAAGCAGCATAGTTTCAAAGCGTTTGCTCTGCTGGGAAACAAACAAAGACATAAAGAAATCAAATTAAAACCTTTATAGAATGGGTGTCTGAGTGTGTATGTGCATGTGTGAGTGGAGGTGAGACAAAGAGAAAAAAGAGAGTATCCTCTGAAGAAAGTGTCAGAAAAAGTCCCTGGCAGGCAGTGTATGGGACGTTAGCGATGATTCAGTTTTGAGGAAAATAATGAATGAATAAATGGAAAATATGGACCAGGGTGCAAAGAGTTTACTATCGTTTTGTGTGCCTTAAGTGGGCAGCTTTCTTTTTTTTTTTCTTCTTTTTATTGCAGCCTGTCAGAGTCCTGCAAGTGGTTTTCATGCCTCCCGCCCAGTATTGAAAGGCAGGCCCAGGCTTGCCCGTCCAAGGTCGCGCTCGGCCTGTGAAGCCCTAACCTGGCTGCCATGGCCTTTGTTTATGTTTGTTTTTTCCCTCCCAGTCTCTGTAATTCTCCCTTAGGGTTAGTCTGCAAGGCACTCTCTCTCTCACCATCTCTCTCTCTCTCTCTCTCTCTCTCTCTCTCTCTCTCTCTCTCTCTCTCTCTCTCTCTGGAGGTTGAGATCAGGTGTCAGCCCAATGCTCCTCTTCCTACTGAAGTACGTGATAAACGAAGGTGTAGCGCTGCATTGTCTCTTCGTCTCCACAACAGTAGATTCCTGCGTCTCAAGCCTGACGCACCTGACGCGACATTGGGGACAATGGGCGCCCTGTAATTTTCACATTTTCCTTCACCTAAAGAAAGATTATTATATAGCATAATGTATGCTTCCTCTGTATTTCTAATCTGTAGATGCTTTGAAAGCATGACATCGAGTTCTTGTTGGTTTGGTTCATTACAGTGTGCAGAAACGTGTAGAGAATGTGTACTTATTTCATCTTCAGAAATTAAATACACATGAAATTTGACCCAGACTTAAAGGGTGCCAAACTTTTGCATATAACTGTAACAATACATTTTATTTATAGACCCAAGGTCCAAGATTTCTATGAAAACTGTTGCTATTTTATCACATACACACCTACCGTATAGGTGCACTTTGTAGGTTTGCAACAGATTAGTGTCAATTTTAGGCACTTTTTCCGCAGGTCTACAGGAACCATTCTGTACCTAAACAGTACTGTGATGGTGCAGAAGTTGTATCACACTGACTTTCCAGTGTATCTCAGTCCAGTGTATCTCAGTCCGGTAACAGAGTTTCTGACTCAGTTCTCTCCCTCAGTTTATGGCTGGTTCTTTATCCACGAAGAATTATGCATTCTTTATCCGTGTGATGAAAACCTAACCCAGATAACTTGTTAGTTACATCATGGTTCACTATCGCGTTTCTCACAGCGTTAAAGATAAATTTGTTAGACTCCCTCTGAAATTTATCTTCAGCCCAAACAGACAGTCGTGCTCGTACTTCGTCGACTTCCCAGTTGTTAGTTTGTATCTCTATTGTTGTTATTTTGTGCAGACAGTAAATAAACAGCGGCCTCTTTCCATGTTGTGATGACATTGCGACCAATCAGAAAGCAGTGATGTAACCAGGTCGGCTGCGACCCACTTTCAGCCCTGCGATCAAGCAGCTTGGGTCTGACTCGGGTTCAGGTCGCTTTTTTGTAATGGAAAAACATTTGTTCACGCTACGGCACGGTTTCTTGTGCCAGTGTAAAAGCACCAATTGCCCAATTTTTCAGCCTCTATTTAACCCATCCACCAACGGAAAGAGATCCATGTAATCGCTGTGGACCAGAATTTATCCGAGTGTTTTTTTCCGCACAGCACTGTACAGCACAGTTGTCACACAGACACAAAAGTCTTGCTGGGGAGTTTTAGACCTCTAAGCTAGTGTGACTTAGAGAAGTGGGGTGATGTCTATGGATTTCTAGCAGCAAAACAGTAACAGGCTACACCACAGCTGGGCAGACAGAGCACAACGTTCACTCCCAAAGGGAGCATCAAGAGTCCAAACAGTGTTGCGGCACTGCTTTCAGATTCGGGGCCACATTTACGGCCACAAAGAACGTAATACAAATCACTCTGGAGCAGAGCTTATCACCACCAGACACCACAATCCCCATTAATTGGCTACGAGGGGAAATGGCTTTGTCATGGCAATCTTTTGCCGTCTCACCCCCCCCACCCAAAAACACCTACAAAAGAGCGTCACAGCTTTGTGTAATGAATAGGGGCCTCCCGCCCTTTGACTGGTTATTGTTCCTGCTGCACTTGCTCAGCGTGTGTGTGTGTGTGTGTTTGTGTGTGTGTGTGTGTTGCTCACTGAGCTGCTGATGGATGTCGGATTACCCTGCTGCTGGTGTCTCACTGACAAATAGACACTAACTCAGAACACACACACACCCACCACCAGCAGCTTTGCATACAATAGATAACAACTCTCATCTGACCCCACTTTTACATCAGTCTGCGTCCATCCGAGTTTTCCTTAGGAGTTTTTGCGCTTTTACACTTACAAATGATTCTTGGTTTGGATGTTCTGCTCTGGAAACAGAACAAAACATCCAACAGAGCTTCTTATGCTCATTTCTGAGGATTCCGAATATCTCCTACACAATCAGTCAAACGTTTTGGCACACACTGAGATTTTCTACATTTGCATGTTGCTCAATAAATGTTTACTAAAATACACTCAATATACACTGCTAACAATAAAAATGTACAGTATGTTCACCATTTGAGTCTTTATCAGCATAAAGAATATCATTTTTATTATTCATCACTACTGACCTACAAAAAGCCACCTAGTATAATTAGAATTGTAATGTTGATCGCCAGACAAGTGTTAGATATTTAATGAGCTGTTAAGTGCTGAAACAGTGAACGAGTGCATTTAAAGTTGAAGGACAGTCTAGAATTTGACTCTGCATCACCACACAACCAGTTAATAGGATGTCAGACATGCACCGTTACAGATTCATCTTGTAAAGGAAACTGGTTTTATTGGAGATATTTTCATTTATAGTTATTCACTCAGCAACTTTTCAATGTTCAACAAGAATAAAAATATTAAGACTACAGAAGACTATACTAATATTAAGACTAAGCTCACTTTTGCTGGCTGCCCTGGTAAGTGTGTTGTGATCGGGGATGCTGTGCTTCTGAATCCTGCAGAACAGTAAAGTTTTTAAGAGCATGTCATCAAATACAGCATCTCCACCCTTCATAATTCAAAACCTCTTCTTTTGGATCATCATAAATAAATATTATTTTCTTTAAATCTGACAGTAATGCACAAAAACTGTCCTCTACAGTTAGTGTAGTGTTGACACAGAGGTGTTAATAGATTTTTATTTCTTCCACTTGCTGAGAAGCACTTTCTCCATTGAACACACTGTCTCTCCATTGACTAACTAAAGAGGCTGGAGAGTGGAGAGAAAAAATCCGAGGTTGTGTATCCCTCCCTGCAGTGTTTTTTTTTTTTTTTAGGGGTTCGCTTTGGCTCGCTAAGTGCAGCTACAAAGCCCTACAGCATCACTGTAATAAATCTTGGTTTCCACTGGGCTCTTTCTCTTTCTGTGTTTTCCGGAGGGACTGTTATGGGCTCTTTCACATTTTGTGTCCAGCTTTCATGACAATAGCACCCGCAGTTTCCCGGGAGACCGGCCTTTTTGGGGGGCCATGTGATGAAAAAAAAGATGTATTTCCCCTCGCTCGTTCCCTTTTTTCAGTCTTTTTTCTGTACGAAGAGAGTAAGTTAAGCTTTGGGGAGACGCCTGAAGCAGCGGTGGTTCTGAGCACCAGAAACACCAGGAGTCGTGGTGGCAACGGAAGAAAATTTCCCACTGGCTCCGAGCGCCTGATATTTTCATCATTATAACATTTCATTTTATTTATCAGAAGCAACTAATGTAAATGTTTAATTAATATAAAGGAACAGCAAACAAATATTTCCTCCCACCAGCTATGTTACTCTAAATAATTTTCTGTTTAATAAATTCAACTTTTTATCTTGTTACTTCAGGGTCCAGGTCATATTAAGCCTAATTTATCATTTCAAACAGAGCAAACTCCAGTACCAATTTAGAAACAATCTGAAGTTATTTTAGTTTGAGGTGGTCGTCTTGTTGAATCATCCACCTTCTCAACTTTCATTGCTGATGAGATTAAATTCTCCTCTAATATCAACAGATTCATTATTCCATTCATTCCTTGGTACCGATTGCAGAGAATCATCTCTATATCGTGATGCTCCCTCCTCCGTATACTCCATTCAGTATGGATGTGGTGTTTCATACATCTGTGTTTCTCCAGCAGAGACGTATTATTGCCAAAGAGCTCTGTTTTTGTTTTGACTGACAAGAGTACACGGTTCCAAACGAGTTCTTAACTGTCTAAACGCTTGTGTGTAAATTTAAGATGCATATCTCTGTGCCTCCTTTCAAGCGGAAGAGTTTTGCATGGGCTTGTAGGACCTATAATGAATTCAGTGCAGTTAATTGCTTATTGTCTTCACTGTAACTGTTCTGCTGCTTTCACATCATCCTGCTGCTTTTTTCAAGTTACTGCCAGTTTCTCCTTTACCTTCCTTATCTTTACTCTGAGGTTGAATGGTGACATCTCACACAGCGCACCTGTTCAGGAACAATAAGTTGTGGTTCCATGGACTTTCCACTTGCTGCTAAAGACCAAAAAATTAAATTACAGTTATCTGGGCAGCGCTACCTCTATAACATGCAACGTGCCAAAAGCAAAATATTAACAGGTGGCGATTTACAATCAGGAGGAAGAAGTTTAATTTGATAAACTAAGACAGGCAATGGCACAAATACAAATAAAGTTAAGATTCTGTTCTGATTAGAAATGAGCCATTCATTGGCTGATCAAAGAAAATTTTTATTTTTACAGATAAAGCCAGATCTAGTGAGCGTTTTACTTTGAGAGATTTGCTTAATTAACTTCAGTAAGACCTGTCAGCTGATCAGTGAGTCTGACACCACAGTAAATAGACTCTCATAAAAGCAAAAGCTCAGTATTGTGACTGTTTATACTGTTATACACACTTTCTTCATTTTTTAGGCCAAAGGGTTGAAAATGCTGTTGTGGCAGTTTTGGTTTTAAGCGTTGCTGGACTCGGGGACAGAAATGGCCGGGTTAACATTTCATCAGGGAGCTCTCCTTACGTGAGGCATCAGCAGGGATGGAGAATAAAGCCTGCATCAGGTTACCCAGGTTCTCGTCTGACCAAGCCTCAACATTATAATTACCAGCCATGCTCTACCAGGAAAGACAATTCCAGCCCAGAGACTCCAGAGTGGAGCGATGACCTCAGAGACGCGTCAGCCTCGGAGAGAAAGAGGCAAGGCAGCCTCAGTACTGTCCAAAGGTTTACAGTCATTTGTTGTATTAAAAAATTATGTTTTTTGTACACAGTAAGTAATTTATCATTTACATTTAAATCAGATAATAAACTAGATGCCAAATGTTATTTTCAGACTTAGATTTCCAGTAAATTCTGTGTTATTTAATGACTAACATACAATAATTTTTGTTAAGTTATCTGTCTCCAGACTTTATCACCAATTGTCCAATAAATAAAAAAAAAAAACAGTTTCTTGTAACTTCACTCTTGGCGTTCTGCTGTTTTCTCAGCCATGTTTACATTGTATAAACGTCTTTCTTTTGGACACATTTAAAGTTTCTTACAGCTTCCCAGGAGAACTATTTGAGTTTCCTACACTCAATAAATGAAATGTTGTATTTGCTTAAAGATGTCAAATTGTTCCACGCAAGCATTTTAAGTAGCTTCTAAGATACTCAGTTGGGAAATATATACTCAGTGAATCCAAAATAATTTCAGATAAGTGGTTTGAGTAAATTATAATCTGAGTAATTTATATTTTTTCATCCAATTTGAGTAATTCCAATTTTCATGTATAACAACCTATAGTTTTAAATAGATTTTAGACAATTAGGTTTAGTTAGGTTGTTGTTTTAAGGCCAAGCAGGTGTAGAATAATTAAATATGTAAATATGTAAAATATGTAAATAAAATATGAAAACTGGTGATGCCAAGAGCAAAGAGCAAGCGTGAAAAAAGTCACACTGACCACACAAACCCTCACAAAGTAAATCTGACAACTCAGACAACTCAGTTAAAACATTTGTTAAGTAACACAAACAAAACAAAAGAGTCTATAGAAACATTTTTGTAAATGAGATGCTTGTGAGCGTGAAGAACCTTTTGAAGGTATAAAGATAATCTTCTTGTAAAATAGGTTCTTTAGTAAAATAACTTTTACATCCTTTAAACTTTAAAATGTTTTTAATACTTATACATTTAACTCCCAAAAATGATTCCTTAAAGAATCATCCACAGAACCAAAAATGGCTCTTTTATGGCATCACATAAAGAATCCTTTCTCTTGCTCTCATTTTAAGGGGTGCTCCAGAACACTTGGAGTTAAAACAACCCTCTAAATGGTTTTTGGCTTCGATGTCTGGTTCAGGACAAACTTTTAATTGATGTAGAACCTGTACGTTCTGTCCAGGTTCCACTAACTTTCAGTGGCTCTTCACACTTGCATATATAATTTCCAAAAAAGATTATTTAAAGAATTATGCCCTGAAAGGTCCTTTGGGGAACCAAAAGTGATTCTTCTATGGCATCACTTCAAAGGGCTAACCTTTATTTTTAAGGATGTAGTTTTATTCTAAAGAGAACTGGGACTAAAATAGGGGTCACAGGGGGTCACTTTCATGTTGAAATTTAACAAGTGACTTATGCATATGCTAACAATATGTCGTTCAATAATGACAAAATACCGTTTTATGAGGTACGAACAGCAATGAATGCGTAAATAGATCCACTGGGCAACTCACCCCCGCCCCCCTCGGCCTGCGCTGGCTGTTGTGGTGTGGAAATGCAGTGATATATGAGGGCGTGGGACACTCGTCCCCATCAGACCCCACACACTCGCAGTAACGGGACGACTGGCGAGAACGGCAGGGGAGCGAGAGTCTGACTGAGCACAGACAAAGCCCCCCAACGCCCCCCCACTCTCAGCCAGTACGAGTCACCCTGAAACACAAGCTGAAACAAGCTTGTGTAAATCACACACACACACACACACTTCCCAGCATAATAAAAGTGTTACCCGAAAGGAGTAGAAAGGAGCATGAGTAGAGAGAGAGAGAGAGAGAGAGAAAGAGAGAAAGAGAGACTTGTTGAAGATACAGGTTCTCAAAAAACACGAATACACTTTAAAAGTCCCCTGCCTTAAAATTCTTAAAGTTCATTGAACCAGTAAATTACTAAAACAATAGACAGTGTATTACATTTGACAACTTAATCTACCTGTTCAGGACGTCAGTAATGTATATTCCCATTTTTTATAATACCATGCCAGCTCACCCAAAAAGTCAAGAAAAAATCAATTCTGTTTATGCAACCATACAAAATATCAAGCCCTTAATCCCAATTTGTAAAATTTAAAGACTCAGTTTCACTTGGATTGAGCTGATAAACCAACTCTGTATAAATAAAATACCAACAAAAATAATGGCCAGCAAGACAAAACACTTACTGGTCTTGGTAAGAGATTCTGTGCATAATAAATCCACCAACGCTAAACGGAAGAATAAATTCCCTCTCAAAAATGAACACAGACTTCCTGAAGCGTTTCAGAGGTTAACTTGAAAACCTGTATTTATCTATTTACTGCTATGTGGTTTCTTTATTTTGTGCTAATTAGTTGTATGCTTCGTGTTTAATAAATATTCTACGAAAGTTTCGCAGCACAGCGTTTTTATGTTAATGAGATATAACTGTTGATATTTAAGAAATTGTGAAAGGAAATAGAAGAAAACGTATGAATTAAAATGCCTACAAAATGGGATTTTAGTTCTAAACCCATCGTGTAGTTTCACAGACTGCATGCAGCATTACATGAAAACAAATGTTTGCGGAAATAATGCTGAAAGAGAGAGTTTAAACACTGATAAACAGACTGCACCCTCTGATAAATGAGCCCAATATTATTGTCAGTCTTATATCAACACCTGGCTAAATTTTCAGTTCAGTTCAGTCTTTCTTGTAAGCAATTAAACTGAATATTTAAGATGAGGTTTATTAACTGGTAGGCCAAACTTTGAATATTCATATTTAAAAGTTATTTGGAGAACAAGTTTATAATTTGGCAGGGTTGCATGAATTAAACAGAGGCTGCTGTTTGAATTTTTCATGGAAATCATGGTGTGATCTACTTACCCCACAGTTAAAAACAACTTATTCGCCAGTTATTTTGTTTGGTACAGTGACTACACTGCAAAAAATGGTTTTCTAACTTAGTAGTTTTGTCCTGTTTTCAGTCCAAATATCTAAAAAATCTTAAATCAAGATACATTTACTAGAC
>JBBPCZ010000028.1:837976-851912 GCA_037974445.1 Brycinus macrolepidotus
TGATTTAAGATTTTTTAGATATTTGGACTGGAAACGAGACAAAATTACTAAGTAAGAAAAGCTTTTTTTGCAGTGTATGATGTTTGGGTTTTCACTGAAAAGCATCTGTGTCTTGAGCTAAGTATAAATAGTTCAGCTCAACAAATAAAAGTGAGAAAAATGAGAAAAAAAATATGCTTCCATGAAGTTACCACATGTTGCCTTCAGTAATCAACTGCTGATTTATTACCAGTTGAGGCTTCTTGTCTATTCAGTGTAAGATGCATTTCCCACAGAGATAAAATCATAACAACATTGTCATGTACTACTAAACGCTAAGAATCTAAAAGGTAATGGGAGCTTGAATGGTGAAAGTAATCAAAGCGATTGCATGATTTGATAACACTCATGAAATGTACAGCAAAGTAAGCATAAATTAGATGATGTTTTAATTGAAAGAGCTATTAAAGGTATCAAAAGAGCTAAAGAGCATTTGACCAAGACAGTTTGGCACTTTCATTTTACACAGTTTAAAGTAATTATTCTCTTTTCACACAATCACATTCTAGGGCTGGATTCCTACTGATGCTATTGGAAATGTACAGTTTCATTGTTAGTATGGATTATTTACTTGGTGGCTTAAACATGTCAGCAAGGTAAGACCTTCAGAAAACAGTTCATCCACCTTATTTGTTTTGATCTGGATAGAAATTCCATACCAGATCAGAACAGTCAGGTTTGCATTATTCTTATTAGCCTTAGAAAAACAGGTGTGATGGTTATTCTTCATATAACTGAACAACAACAAGTTTCCAAAAAAAAACTGCGACACAAAAGTAATTATAAGATGAGCAAGAGTTAATGTCATTTTCAGGACTCTTCGCAATAGTTAAGGTGATGTTAACTTTACAATATTATGGTAAC
This sequence comes from Brycinus macrolepidotus, assembly GCA_037974445.1. Classification (NCBI taxonomy): domain Eukaryota; kingdom Metazoa; phylum Chordata; class Actinopteri; order Characiformes; family Alestidae; genus Brycinus; species Brycinus macrolepidotus. The sequence continues at coordinate 838,880 of JBBPCZ010000028.1, forward strand.
CAGACCCAGTTATACATAATTACTAAGGTGAAACCTGCTTCTACTGCAAGCTCTGGTGTGATGGCATTGCATACAGTAACAGCTTCAATTTCATTCTTTTTGAGCAGGTAAAAGACTGATGCATCTTGATCTTGTTCTTTTTGTCAGTCCTTGAATGTAAAGAAGACATTTTATTGCTTGATCTTCTAATGCAATCAGTTAACTTGAGCTTCTAAATTGTAAACAAACATTATTCTCCTTCCACGTGTGCTGTCTCCATTTTGTATCTCCACAGTCAGTGTCCAATTTCCAAGTCCAACCTTGGAGAATTTGATGAATGATTGAAGAGAACCCACCAGTCTTTGATCAGTGGCTTTTACGCCAGTAAAGGCAGACGACTAAGTTTGCCAAATATAAAAACAATCATAAAAATCAAAATAAGAAAGAGACACAAGCTTAAAATGCGATGTTTGTCATAGTTCTTTGGGATAAAAAAGTCTTAACCCTCTTTGTTTCTCGTAACATTTCCTGGGATTGATCGTACGTAAAGTGTGTGAAGAGCTGCTGAAAAGCTCTTAAAGAAGAGACTCAGTCTTGCAGTTAATGTCGACTCCCAGTGAGTCTCCCAGATCGAACAGCTGATCCAGGTTAACGGTGGAGTTGCAGAGGAAGTCGGAGCGGTTTCCCGCCTCATCCTCTGACCACGGACTCTGTAAGAACTCCGTGGCTAAGAACGTCTCCTCGTCGAAGTCTACACCGTTGCTCCTTTGCATTTCTATTAGCACGCTGTTCTCTGCAGTACCGGCAGGGGCCTCCAGGGGGCTGATGTGAATGCCGTGAATGGTGAGGTCCTCGTCTTGCGCCATGGGGCTCAACGGGCCTCCTTCGTTCAGGCTCAGTTCTCCATTCAGGGCCGAATCAAGCAGGGCGTCCCAGTCAAAGTTGCTCTTGAGGGAGTCTAGATCCTTTGGTTCCTCCATGGCCAGCAGCGGGGAGCTGGAGCGGCGCAAGGCCTTGGTGCTTCCAGTCCGGTGCCCAAATGGCTGTTTTCTCTTGTGGCCCTTTCCTGGGCCCCAGCAACCAAACATTGTGGCCTCAGCTAGACGAGGGTCCCAGTTCTGGTCAACTCCAGTGGCTTCCTCAAATTCTTTCAGAAGCTGCTGGGACTCGGGACTCACACAGATTCTTCCTGGGAGACTTGTTGGCACGGTGAGGTCAGCCTGTGAGTTCATCCTGAGACGGCTTTGCAGAGCCGGGTTAATCTGTACTGGAGGCATCCTCCTCTTCTTATAGGCCCCGCTGAGGAGGCGCTCAGCGTACTGTGGGTCAATCTTCCAGAACCCCCCTTTTCCTGGCTCGTCCTTCTGCCTCGGAACCTTTATGAAGCACTTGTTCAGCGAAAGGTTGTGTCTGATCGAATTCTGCAATAATTCATTTGGAGAAAAGACAAAACCACAAGCGCATTATTCATTTATCTGACGATGGAAACACATGCAGGTACACAGTGAGCTCATTGGTCATTCATTATGAGTACTTTCTGCAAAGCAGGAAGTCCACATATTTGAAATGCACACATTATACAAGCCTTCTGCACATCCTGCACTTTAATGAACAGCACGACAGACTGACCAGCCACCACAAAGCACTTATATTCAAATGCACTGACCCTTTGACTTTGGTTAAACATTATTTGTTAATGTTTCGGGTTAGAATAACTGAAACTGGAGGAAACATCTGAGTTGTCCTCTGAAAAGGCCACGGGGTTAATTAATCATTCACCAACAAATGAAATTTTTCTGAAAATCCCCCTTTTCACTGCGCAGGTTCACTTCATCAAGTCAGTACCTTTGGTCAGTAAACCCATTCCACTGGTTTCACTTTATTTATTATCTGCCTGTATTAAAGCTGAACCAAAAAAGGCTTTTGTGAGTTTTAATCTACAACAAAACAGTCGTCCGTAGTCAGAAACCCTGTGTGCTGGAGGTCGACCCCACTGGCTGAGCTGCCATTCCTGCACCTCGAGCACACGTAATTAGCCACACTGCTTAGTTGCTAATGCTATTTCACTGAGTGGCAGGCATCCAACAACCTCCCAAATATAGTCTTTGATTAAAAAAATCTTTCTGGAGGGTTCCTGTTGAAGAAAATCATTGTGTTCAGCAAAAGTTGGTTTCTGTCCAACACACAGAGAGTCTCAGATTAATAGCCTGCTCTAACATTGGTAAAAGTCTAGAATTTAGGTTCGGTCGAATGTGGAACTGTTTTATGGTGGAAAAGCACAAATGAAAACATTTTCTTAAAGGAATAGCTTAAAGAAATAGCTCAATAGAATTCAGTGGCTGACCCTGAGTGAAAGCCAGTAGCCACGAATTTGCATGATGTCATTTCATAATGCTAATTCGCAGTGATCCCCTTTCATTCATCATTAACAACATAAGCATTCTTGACTCAGTCCTTTCTTTGACACATTTCCAAAATGGCCACCAAGTCTGAGGAGCAGAACTCACCTGCCAGGTGGGGTCAGCATGGCGGAAGTAACAGAAGTTGTCAGTGATCCATTTGTAGATGCAGGACAGAGTGATTTTGGTTTTCTTGCTGGCCTGCATGGCCATGCAGATGAGGGTGGCGTACGAGTATGGAGGCTTGATGTGAGGGTTGGTCTTGTAGTCCACCTCGTCCGGGCAGTGGCCGTGCGCAACCAGGCTGGGCAGAGGCGTGAGGGAGGGCACCCGGCAGAAAGCCGCCGCCGTGGGCTTACCTGGGGTGAGTGGCATGCCTATGGAGGCGGGGTCCCCAGCCAGAGGAGACGCGGGGGCCTCTGCGCCCAGTTGTTGGCCGAAGAAGTGGCCGTGGTGCTGGCTGGAGGTGGACACGTGCTGGCCTCCGCTGGCACCGAGGATGGAGAACTCCTGCAGCCACTGCAGGCTGGTCAGGCTGTCGTCCAGGTTCTCTGAACTGCTGCTGTTGTTGTGAGCCAAAGAACTTTGGTCCAGATCTTCAGCCTGAGCGGCGGCGGTCACCACCTCCTCCTCCAGCCCCACAGAGCCCTCAGGCCAGGAGTCCACGCAGCTCATGGACAGCATGGTCCTCCGTTAACCTCTCGCCACACCTGCCCGGCCAAAACCTGCTCAGAAAAACACCAATGGCAGTCGTTACACAGCCTGTTTAATCATGAATGAGGCAGGATGCCGTTGCACAAACGAGCAGTAATACATCAAGGCAGCACAGATACTCGTCTGACACCGGCGTGAATAAAAGCACAGTTTATGGAGTTGGTTGTGATCGAGTCACTTGAAAGTGGCTGCCAAGAAGCGCACCCCCCTCCCAACCTAACCACCCACCCACCTCTCCACAAAAAAATTCCACAGCTGACTGGAGGTCATAGAATGTTCCTGAAAAAGTCACAGCTCTCTGTTTCTATGTACCATCTTCCACCAAGACAGGTGGTATACTTCAACTAGTACACTTCAACAGTACTAGAAAAACCTTAACACACTTTTACCATAAAAAAAAAAAACAAGGGTTGCATGGCATCTAAGGCCTTTTTCTACTAAATGTAACAACCCATTATGTGATCAATTAAAACTAGTCCTTTTAGCAACTTAGTACCTCTCAAATTAGTAATTGTAGTGTATTGATTACAGTTATTCAACAACGAGAAAATGAATCAACATTCATTACGCACACTTATACAGGTCCTGATAAAGAAGAGTGCGCTCACCTGTTCTATTAACTTTAGAAAATAGGGAAAACATCCAAAAAAAAGGGGACAGATGTATGTTTTTATCCTTATTCGAGTCTGCAAGGCTGAAATTCCGTAGGATGAGTCTGAGCTGGGTCCTAGGTCTCCAGGGCTCCTGGCCGGGGGGCACTTTAATACCTGCTGCACGAGGGCTGTCCGGTAACCCTAGCAACGCTACACCCCCCTGTAAACAGCTCGCCGTGCTTCTATTGGCCGGCCGGTTGCTATGGAGCTGTGTTTATAATCGCTCCCTCACAGGTCTGCCCGTCTCCAATCCAGACTCACACAGGAGCGGGGAAAGGGCAAAAAATGGCAAAAAACGAATCCAGACTCAAAACAGAGGAAAAACAGGGCAACAAACGAATCCAGACTCGCACCAGAGTAGGAAGAGGGCAAAAAAACGAATCCAGACTCACCCCAGAGCAGGAAGAGGGCAAAAAACGGATAGACAGGGCAAAAACCGGGCAAAAAGGGGTAAAAAAAAAAAAGGGCAAAAAACGGGTAAAAAGGGCCAAAAAAAAAGTCTTTGTGGAGTCTGGGGGTAAAGGGTTAGTTAAATATTAACTGATTTCGTAGAGCATTCATAGGGAAATTGTTCATTAAAATGACAAACAATGTCTATATTTATTACTCACGGTGTAACATTAGTCTAGCAAAAGAAATAGACTTCAGAAAGACAGAATTAAAACAGAAAACAGAATAAAAACAAAAAACAGAATTAAAAGAAGAGTCAGAATTTAAAGAAGAGTCAGAACTAAAAGAAGAAACAGAAGTGAAAGAAGAGACAGAAGTAAAAGAAGAGTCAGAACTAAAAGAAGTAGCACAAGTGAAAGAAGAAACAGAACTAAAAGAAGAGACGGAATTAAAAGAGGAGCCGGTTAAATGGTGGTCCTGTGACCCACAGGTCCGCAGTGCTAAGACTGCTCCTGAGGCCTGAAGAGAGAAACTGTGTTTTTATTGCTTTACATTTGCTTTTGTAAAGTCCTTCAGGAAGCCACTCAGCCACACTAATGGAGAGTTTAAGAGGACAAACCGTTTTCGTGCCACCCCCCCCCCATTTTAATTCTGAGAACAAGTGCATTCCTTCACACCTCACTCAGCCTGAGATGTACATGAGGCCTTAGTTTTGTTATATAAGATAAGATAAGATAAGATAACCATTATTAGTCCCACAGGTGGGAAACTGTTACAGCAGCAAAGTGGACAGCACAAAAGAGGAGAGTAGAAGCAGCAAATTAAAATAACCAATAGAATACAAAGCTATACAACACAACGGTATAATATAAGTACACTATACAAACATTACAAAAATAATAATATAGAAGTTTGTATATATATATATATATATATATGTACATATATATACGTATATATATGTGTACACAGTGGATAAATGTCTATCTACTTAATGTAATATTTGAGACTGACCACTTTTTATATTATCTTTTTAAATCTGTTTTCAGCCGTTGCTGCCGAAACTGAAAAGTGTGAGACTGAAAGTGAGAAAAGTAGCAGACAGTTCAGTACTTTCACCTCTCGCCTCATCAGACTCATCACAGTCCGTCTGTCCCTCCTCTCGGGCTCTTTCTCGCCTCAGTCTGATTGTTCTCCACATTTCCTGAGGCAGAACAACTTATAACCAGAATCTAAATAACTTTATTGGGGGTTTTTTATGATGTCATAGTAAAATTTTGTACTGTGTGGTTCACAAGATCTCAGCAAAGTGGCTCAATTTCACTTCGTTTTCGTGGGTTTCCTCCGGGGTCTCTGGTTTCTCCCACAGTCCAAAGACATGTACGTCAGGTGAATTTGGGATTCTAAATTGACCATGTGTGTGTGTGTGTGTGTGTGTGTGTGTGTTTGCGGCCTACGGTGGGCTGGCACCCTGCCCAGGGTGAGTCCCTGCCTCGCGCCTGTGGACCTCGGGATAGACTCCGGGTTCCCGCGACCCTAGTAAGGATTAAGTGGTTGCAGAAAATGAATGAATGAAATGACTTTTCCTAATTTAATGTGGGCAAACTGTGTAAACACAAAATGAATATGATGTGTTTTCTGCACACATTTTATATGCTGGTGTTCTTTGGGCTCAGTTTATATCTGTTTATAAAACACATAAGAAGTAGCAACATTTTACACACATTAGTTTTGCTTGTTTTGGATGATATTGAGGGTAATATACTGTAATATGTAATTTTGTAACTGCCAGTAAAATCTTCCCTCTGCTTTGGTTCCATAACTGAGCAGAATCAGACCTGCAGGAGTGAGAGAACCACTGATCGGTCACGTGACATGGGGGAGGGAAACATATTTTAATTTCAAACCATTTTCTGGAGGTTTAAAATGCTGGTCAAGTTGAACCCAAACATAACGGATGTAATTAATTTTGAACATAATATGATGGCTAAGCCAGTTTGATCACAAGTGGAAATTATCATTGTGAAAAGCAAAGCTCATTATAATAAATTATTATCAGATAGACTGTTTTCTAAACTGAATTTGGTGATTTGAATATTACGTGTGATCGTTAAAGCAACATTTGAAGTCTGACCTGTGGCAGTGTGTGAGAGTGAACAGCAGGGGGCGCAGGAGACTCACGCCTGGTTGTTGTAATGGTCTTTATCACAAGACTTCTTCAAAAATTAGCTTTAATTACTAAAAATAATATCATTATGGACGAATTTTGTAGCAGCCCATGTTTAAGCTGAAAATGCACAAATTGTTTATTTATTTCTCCTCTTTGTACTTCGACCATAATCATGATTATATATATATATATATATATATATATATACATACATACATATACCCAGTGAAACACAGTAAACACAGAATATATATATATATATAAAACACACATAAGTGTATAGAGAAAAGCTTGCATTATTAATAAAATCTAGGGTGGTTTCATGCACATCATCTTACATCTTTTCTAGATGTACAGAGTCCCATATTATCAACCAACTGTTCACTGTCCCCCCACACACAGACAGTGAAAGAAAACAGGGAACATAAGATAAGATACGTTTAGTAACATACAGTGCAGCAACATTTACAGTAACATTAAAATGATAAGAGATTTACAGACGAAGTTTCCTTCGATGGAAACTTCTTAAACTGTGTTGACTGTGCGACATGATCCCAGTCTAAACAACTGTTCATAAAAAACCTCACTGTTTAGCCTGGTTCTACGTCATTGTTTTGCCAAATCATGGGAGATTTTAAATAATACTTTGAGAAGAGGCATTTCGAGGATAAATGGTTCCAATGGTTCCAAACAAATTACACAAACGTCCAGGTTTACTGGGCTGAACTGGCCCCTGTTTCTGTTTAACAGCTTCTTACAAGGCCAGACTTTGACTTTATGGAAGATCTGATCAATGTTGTTTCAATACAACACACACCTTCCTGATATCATTCAAAAGATGTTAAGGGACAGTTACAAAACAGTCATTTGTGTCTCTTTGGCAGTTTAATCAATCAGCTGATATTTTAGCACAGAATGTCATAGTGTCTGAAATTATATGGTTTTCCATGGTTTCTAAATCAATCCTCTTGCTGTATATCCAAAGAAATGCATAAAATGTGACTCAGGAAAGCATGTGCAAAAGAAAATTAGAAAATAAAAATGGCTTTTTTTCAGTGAATTCTCCTCACAGTGACTGAGCTGGACTCCATGTGTTAATAATGTCACTGAATCCTCACGTTTAGTTTCATATGCCGCCATTCAGTAGTGAATACAAAGGAAACGCCCAGTTCCAATACATTATAGATCAGCGGCTCTGTAGCAGGCTTTCTCCTGCTCCCAGTCTGAATTATTCAGGTTTACAGCTGGGAGGGTTTGACACCCCGAGCTGCTCTCAGAGTCCCAGCTCTGTCAGCCCAGGCTCTCATTACACCGCTCAGCACTTTATACGCAGAGGCAGAATTAGTCTAAAGTCAACTGCAGTTCACATCTTACCCTGTGTGCCTTGATCCTCAGTTCTACATTCTTTGTATAAAGTGTAGTGTATGTAGTACAGTGTATTTTTAGAGTATTTCCCAGAGGGGGTTTATTTTGATGATTTATCATATTTTATGTAGTTCTTGTCTCTGTGTCTCTGTGTCTCTGTGTGTCTGTTCATTGTTCACATGAAAAATAAATAAATAAATGAATAAAAATTTATCATTTATATATATATATATATATATATATATATATAGCCAATGTAAATATGCTGAACAATAATAGAACAATGCCAATGAATTCTATTAGTTCACTTTTATATTTTAGTAACAGAGCAACTTCAGCTGGCCAAATGAAAGGTGGAACAAAACACAGCTTTATTTTTATTTTTATTTTTATGTATGTCTGTATGTGTGTATGTATGTATGTATCTATCTTTTTTTTTTGATAAGTTTTATATCAGAGTTAAGTTTTATTTCAGAGTTAAGCTTTATTTCAGTGTTTAGTTTTATTTCAGTGTTAAGTTAATTTTTCATTTTATAAGTTTTGAATAAGTGTATATCATTATATTTTGATTGTTATATTAATATTTTCTCTTTAATTACCTTGTATAACCTGGTGTATTACTTAATGATCTTTACATCTTAATTTTGTTCATTTTCTTTGATTTTGTACAGCACTTTGTAACTTTGTTTTTAAAAAGTGCTATATAAATAAAGATTATTATTATTATTATTATTATTATTATTATCTGTCTATCTATCTATCTGTCTGTCTGTCTGTCTATCTATCTATCTATCTATCTATCTATCTATCTATCTATCTATCCATCCATCCATCTATCTATCTTTCTATCTATTTATTTATTTATTTAATCATCTATTCACTTATCTATTTATTTAATCATCTATTTACCTATCTATCTTTCTATCTATCTGTCTGTCTTTGTAAGTATGTATTTATTTATTTATTTAGATTTCCTCCTGCTGATTCCGATTTCTGCAGAAAGTGAAACGTTGTTTTGTTTACCTTTCAGTTCATTCTGAATTAACTGAATAAACGTGATGTTTTGTAAATAGTAGCTGCTGACCAATGGCGTCGTTTGTTGCGATCTAACAGCGTCCAATCAGTGAAGCGCGTGTGGTTTACAGTGACGTCACTCAAATCCATTGACACTGTAGCGAGCAGCCAATGGGGCGCTGGCGTGTAGGAGTTCCTCTTGGGTTCCCGTCCAATCAGGAGGCGAGTTGGTGGTGTTGTTGGTGCTGCGGTGAGTGTTGTTGTTAGAGAGGAGAGGAGCTGTGGAGGCCCGACACAAGAGGAACCAGACCACAACTGAACCGCTGTAACCTGCCTCCCCAGCGGCTCCGACCCTCCACGCGTCCCGGAAGAGTGGAAAGCGGCCATGTCGGTGAATATGGACGAGCTCAGGCACCAGGTGATGATTAATCAGTTCGTCCTGACCGCGGGCTGTGCGGCGGATCAGGCCCAGCAGCTGCTGCAGGCGGCCCACTGGCAGTTCGAGGTACAAGCCCAGCTTTAAACCAGATTTTATACTGTCTGTGGAGGCTTTTCTCAGGATATTCTGCTTTAAACTCACACTGTTACTGAAAAAATCTGTTTAAATCAGCTTTAAATTAGCTTTGAAACAGCGTTAAGTCAGTTTTTAAACTGAAAAAACGCTTTAATTTAGCTTTTATATTGAACAGGGGTTTTAAATCAGCTTGTATACCGTGTGTGGACGGTTTTCTCAAGAGATTCTTCACACTGTTACTGAAAACGCTTTAAATCAGATTTAAATCAGCTTTTACACTGGAAAAGCCCTTTAAATTACCTGTTATACTGTCTGAGGGCGCTTTTATCAAGAGATTCTGCACTAAACTCACACTGTTACTGAAAAAAACGCTTTAAATTAGCTTATACAGAAAAGACGCTTTAAATCAGCTTTTATACTGGAAAAACGTGTTTAAATGTGTTTAGTGGACTCGAACCCGGTCCGTTTATCACACAGGGGTAGCTTGGTGGTTAGGGAGTTGCTCGTGCGATCAGAAGGTCGTGGGTTCGAATCCCAGGACTGCTAGTGGCGCCACTGAGGTACCCTTGAGCAAGGTAGCGTCCCCGCACACGCTGCTCCCCGGCACTGTGTCGCTGGCTGCCCACTGCTTCACTTGGTGAATGGGTTAAATGCAGAGAAAGAATTTCACACTGTTCACACTGTGTGCTGTGGTGCGTTCACATATGACAAATGGACAAATTTTCTTACTGTACATTTTTATTTACATGTGTTACTGATTTTAAACCGAGGCGTTTTAAAGCTAATCTGGAAGACTCAAGAGCTCAGACTGTTTCTACAAGTCGTGTATTTTCCAGATACACTTCAGAATCAAACTGAATCCTGAAACCAAGCTCAGTTAAGTTCTCACACTTCCCTGAAGATTAGATAAAAAGTGTTTTCTTAATATTCGTCATGTCCACATGGCGAGGTTTCCCTTTCAGTTTTCTTTGCTGAAGCTACCTGATTTAAAACACTTAACTGAAATAAAGCCACTTTTATTTACATCTAACAAGCAAAACACGATTGTTTCTTAAACAAAAAAACGTTTTACAAGTGTAATAAAGAGAAAATGTGCTGTTTGTTGGTCTCTCTGCTTTAACAGTGATTTACAGTGTTTCTCTGAGAAAGGCTAGTGTGGTGTTCTGTTTTGTGTTTTTCTCCACTGTTTGGCCTGATAAAGCCAGGCTGTTTTACTGTTGTCGGTAAAATGGTACGTGTTTTGTTTTTGGAGAGTTATGCGCGATACAGCAGATACTAACAGGTTTAAATTCCATCAAAGTTTGTCTTTATAATGTATTTCCTTTGCTTGGTAATAATTTTTTGCTCCCAGTTCGGTCAGACAAAGACATGTGTTGGTTCCTGTGTTTTGGTAGAACAGAAGATCATACTGAGATCTGAACAGATCAATATGTTTGTAAAGATTTGGATTAAATCTGTTCCTGGCTTCCAGCTGACTGTCTCATGAGGCCTGCGTTAGGTTCAGTCTTCCGTCTTCACTGGTTCTTTCATGGTTCTCTTTTGGTAATTTTGGAGCGTTTCTCTGTTTGACCACAGGTTGTGAAAGTTTATCAGAGAGAAGGAAGTGAACCACACCTTATTACAGCTCTCAGTGTGGACATGGCTGCTGCGCTGTTGTTTACATTCTCAGATCTCACTTCACTTTAATGGCTGATCCTGTTTGAGGCCTCTGGTTAAAAGAGCCCAGCAGATCTGACAGCCTTTCTGCTCCCGGCTCCAGATGGTCCTTCTAACACACCTTCTAATGACCAGTCTATTGGGGGAGCTGTAACTCGACCAGGTGGTTTAGTAGTGTAAATTTCTCTCTCGCTCTCTCTCTCGCTCTTTCGCTCATGCTCTCTCTCATTCTCTCTCATGCTCTCTCTCGTTCTCTTTTTCACTCTCTCTTTTTCGTGCTCTCTCTCTCTCGCTCTCTCTCTCTCTCTCAGGAGCTGCGTGGCAGAATTAGTGAGCTTAACAGCTCAGTAATCCCAAATCCAAAGTACACACTTAGACTTTTTTCACTAGAGATTTGTCGATATGTGGTCTTATAATAAAAAAAAATCTTATTTAGGTGCTCCTTCCTACCATAGACTGTCATTAAATGCTGACGTGCATTTAAACGTGTTTTGTGAACCCGAACCTGGTCCGGTTATCATATTCTTTACCACACGCGTTACTGATTTAAACGGAGGCGTTTTAAAGCTAATCCGGAAGAGTCAGAGCTCAGACTTTTCTCAAGTCATGTATTTTCCAGATACAGTTCAAAATCAAACTAAATCATGAAACTAAGCTCAGTAAAATTCACTAGAAATTTGTTGATGTGACTTTTTATAATTAAAACAAATTAGGTGCTAGCATAGACTGAATGTCTGTGTCTAACGTGTATTACTGTTGTTTTATGTCTGTATAAAAAGGTTCTGTGTTTATATTATCACTGTAACCCGGTACAGATATTCCTAGGACGCATTAAATGATTCAAATATGAAGTTCACATCGATTTCACTTTTGTATTTCAGAAGTGTTTGCTTAACAGTCATTTTAAGGAGCCACAGCCTGCAAATATATTCCAAAAAACGAATTTCTTTCTTCTTAAGGAGGATTTGGAAAATATATTAATTGGATAAAAGAAATCCAGTCTTAAATGATATATTGTTAAAAATTTGTACTAACTATGGAGCTCATAGGTGAAGAAGTATATTATTGATGAACTTAATTGCTTTTTTCAAGTAGACTATATATAACAAAATAACCACCACATGTGTGTGAATATATATATGTGTGTGTGTGTGTGTTCACCCACATATGGTGGTTATTTTGTTAAAAGCTCATTGATAGTTTTATGATCGGTTCTTTGACTGGTTGTATGATTTTCCACTTCCTTTAGACCCGTTACAAGTTTGTGTAGAAAAAAACGGAACTGATCCATTTACTCTAATAACTGTAGCCACAGTAAGATCATGGGACACACAGTCAGCGCTCATTCTGAAAATCTGAGGAAGAGAAACTTCACTTGAGAACATTTAATGAAAGTAAATATAGTTTAAAGAAATAATATACATGATTTTTTTTTTTTTTTTAAACAAAGCCGTGAGTCATGAATATTTGCACTAGGCCTGGGCAGTATGACAATATTTATCATTATCCTGATCATATGCTTTTCTGATCAAAATGTCCAGAACACTGATCATCTCCGTGATTCATACAAACAGCATAATCAGTCCTGGATAGTTGAATTTAGTGCCACATTAAGTAAAAATCATTGTATTTGTAGTTCTTGATAGATTTAAGATATTGCTGGTTCTCTTTTGTCCATTTAAGAGATGTCAAAAAATTATTATGACATGTATTGTAAAATATTTGTGCCTTATTTCCTACCCCTAATTGGCACCCGGAGATATATTGATGAACTGAAATGTATCTAAAGCTTGTTCTTATTTATATCTCACTTTTTAAAATCCTGAGTGTTTAGAAAATGGTCACCCATGACTTCCTGATCACTGGGGTATAAATAGAAGGGGATGAAGGTCAAATTTCGTTTATCGACCTAGAAAAGATGAGAATACACAAATAAAACAAGTCAAAAGTATGTTGACCTTATAAATCAGGCTATGGTTATAAAAATACCTGAGTGTCTGAAAATAGCCATGTTTAGAGGAGGCTGAACTGTAATAAACCTGCCTGGAAGAGGATATACTTGTGTTTTGTCCCTTTGCACAGTGAGGGGTTAAAATAGAATATACTCCCAGTGATCAACAGTGTAGACTTGAGATATACACACACACACACACACACACACACGGACCCACGCACATAT
>JBBPCZ010000028.1:854443-868090 GCA_037974445.1 Brycinus macrolepidotus
CACTCATTCTTCACCACTCCTTCATTCTTCTTCACTCCTTCATTCTTCATCACTCATTCTTCATCACTCCTTCATTCCTCACCACTCCTTCAATCTTCATCACTCCTTTATTCTTCATCCTTCATTCTTCACCACTCCTTTATTCTTCATCACTCCTTCATTCTTCACCACTCCTTCATTCTTCATCAGTCCTTCATTCTAATAAAATACTTGCACTAAACTACAGTGTTAACTTGGAAAAACAATTTAAATTCAGAAATGTAGTACTTTACTGTTCTATTAATATTTCAGACTGTAAATGTGTCGTGCCGGTCATGCTTTGTTAATTTTAGAATACGAGGCATTTCAGCGCACTGTAAGTGATCAGCACTAATAAAACACACTGTTCATTTCTGCTTTATTAGGTTAATGGAAAAGGGGAGAAAGAGGCTGAGCAGAAGGAGTCAAAGGTGTCAGTTAGTCCATCACCATCAAATGCCTCTTCCAACACGTCACTCACAGCTCCTCCCGCTAGCACTCCGCCGCCCGAGGTACGTCTGATCAGAGATTGTCACCTCAAACTCAAAATCAGAATAGTTTTTATTCCCTACTGTGTCATGGATCTGCTCAGCACAGAACATTTAAAACAGTAAAAGTTCTCTTCACATCAAGGCACTTTGAAATTGTACTTGAAACGTACATGTTGCATTTATTTCGAGGGAAACTTCTGGAGTGAATGTTCATTGGTATTTCTTAATAAGGTCTTCATTCTGAACAAGTACAAAATCACCCTAACAAAATCAAAATAATTTATTGTACATTTTATCATAATTTTACATATATTCCTTACTGCAGTTCAACAAATATCCAGCATGCGGCGACGGTACATTAATAGTCAGCTAAAGTCCGGATGTTCATGCGCCGTATGTTGCTAGAGGAGCCGCAGATGTAGCTTTTTGTATTTGAGTAGATGGTGAGAGTACTGAATGACAGTTACGGTTTTATGCTTCTGCATCAAACAGCATTTTGTTTTAGTTCATTTTAGTTAGTTGCTTTTATCTCATTCACAGGCAGAACAACAACAAAATAAACAGGTTTGAGGCTCTAAAGTGAAAAACACCAACTCTGCATACAATAAGAATATTTTTTTAAAAAAAGCACAATTTTTATTTACGTTCGGAATGTAATATGTCTTTCGAGTACCTATTCCATAAGTACTTGGTAAGGAAATATACTTTTGAGGAAAGCTGAAGCCTTTTCCGGATCTACCTTTGTCGATTCAAGAGACAAAAACTTCCGGGACACGTTGGTCAAGTCCAATATAAAAACATCTTTTGGTCAAGAGAATAAACTGCAGGGTCTAGAAGGTTGGGGTTCAGTATTTTATGCCAAAAATGTAAGGTCAGTTAAATTTATTACAAAAACATTTTATTTCATGTACATAAAAAAACACCTGTCTAAGATTGTGGGGGGGCCTGGACTGTGTGCTGTGGTTTCTGGTTCAAAGACGTTACAGCAGATCCTTCATTAGGAGGCGTGTTGACAAACCTCTGACTTCATTACACCAGAATCTACAGCAGCTTTAGCCGCTTCATTACAATACATTTATTTGGCAGACGCTTTTATCCAAAGCGACTTACAATATGAGGACACAATCAAGTTTCAGGACGGTGTGAGAACCAGAGGAGAGCACTAAGTGCTAAAATCTTTATGTAGGAGTAGTGCAAGAAGAGTAATGCATCAGGAGAGGAGATGCTCTCTGAACAGATGAGTCTTCAGGAGGTTTTTGAAGCTAGAGAGGGATTCTGCTGCTCTTGTCGGCTTAGGCAGCTCGTTCCACCAGCGGGGAACCAGAACGAGACCAATCTGGACTGGGTTTACCTTCTGTGTAGGGATGGCAGAGCCAGACGATGTTCTTTGGAGGAGCAGACGGAGCGAGTGGGAACAGAAGGCTCCAACACTTTAAAAGGCTTCTATTGTAGATCCTTGTATAAAAGTCCTGAAGATGGTCCAGTAATACCAGAACTTTTTTGTTTGGTTGTGCACTCTGCACCTTAGTTTATCACTTTCATTTGAGTGCCTTTGTCAGTTTTTATTCGTATTTTTTTCCCAGTTTTCCTTGGGACTTTGTAGTTCGGTAGATTTATAGATTGTCTTGCACGCAAAGCATGGTTGATCTGGGCACGGATATTCAGCCTTCCCAAAAAATTTTTTTTTTTTTCATTTCTTGTAGTACTTCAAGATATTTATGTACGCTTTGAATCATCAGTCGTTTTTGGGCAAGGTGTTCTTTTATTAAAATGCTTTTCTTTTTTGGTGAGGGCCGTATTCCAGCTTACTGTGAAAATCTGAACTTAAAACGGCACATGGCTGAAAATGCATAAGTAAAATATAAAAGTACAAACTCCACCCTAAAACAAGCACGCATAGGTCTTTACTATGCCCACACTATTTAACAATTATTTTTAGCTGTTTAAGTAAAACAATCTAGGGGTGCTGCAGCAATTTAAACAATGAGAGTCCGTTTAAGTAAGTGCATACCTTTAATAATGTAACAACTATTTCTAGCAAATGTTACAAAGACCCTTTCAGTCCGTTAGAATAAACTCCACTTGTGTGGTGACTTTTAACATTTGCGCTTGTTCTGTGCAGCTGAAATGTTCACAGGTGCCTGAACCAAAGTTTACATTTCTTTAAATTAACTTCATTCCATTTGGACAGCACTGCACACGTGTTCTATTTGTATCATTTCAATTCGTATAATCTAATGTTTGAATCCCTCTTTCAGAGCGCCGAGCCGTCCATCATAGATGCCATTCCTGCCCTGAACCTTTCTCTGCAGCAGGTCAAAGAGCGAGCTCACCAGAAACGCTCCAATAAGAGAGCGCCACCTATGGACTGGAACAAGAAACACGAACTGTTCAGTAAAATGTAACCACCTTCTCCTCTGTTTACCTGTGACACCCAAATTCCACCTGAAGCCAGACTTAAAACCCGAGAAAGGAGTTTTTTTTTCCTGTCCTCCTGTTTCCATATGACACGTTTTAAACCAAGAGAATGTTTTTAATGGTTTTTAAATAAATATGAAATTTTATATATACAGATTATATTTGAATACCATGTAATTGAAATACTAACACAAAGTAGATGTTGAGTAATGGCTGTGTAGCTATAACAATAGAAATGTATTGTAACAATAAAACTATTGTAATAATCCTAATTTGCTATACACTGAATCCTGTATAAATACTAACACTGTTTTTCTGGTCCAGTTTGATAATCTGAGAAGGTGTTTATTCCTGCCGTATCTGTGTGTGTGTGTGTGTGTGTGTGTGTGTGTGTGTGTGTGGTGCGTCCAGAACATCCGCAGTGGCCCTGCTGGTCAGAGAGCTTGATACCTGTTCTCTCCATTTTATTTAAGCAGAAGAAAGAATTCTGTATCCATTCTTTAGCTTTTTATTCATGTTTGTGGCTGAAACACTCAGAACCTGTGTATCAACATTTGTTATTTGATTGACATAAGGGAACTTTATTGCAGATAAATGATTGCTCATCACTCTGACGTCCGCAGCGGCCATGAAAGTGTTACGGTGTTGTACAGCAGCAGCTGAACCTGTTCTATGAAGAACATTTCACCAGCAATTTTCTGTGTCTTTTCATTTTATTTTGATTCATCTCTTCTTACTGAATACAGAAATGTTCTGCGTTACTTATAGTTTATTTACGTGACCTGTGCTCTCATGATGTCTTAAAGCTATTTTATAGTTCAGTATTGATTAAGTGCAATGTGTTATACTTGCTTCGGAGCATTGCAGTGTATTTGATGTAGTTCTTATTTGGATATACATACACATGTGGAATGGTATTTCTGTTCTGCAATAAATTTCTAGATCATAACTACAAAGTCTGAGCCTTATATTTTCAGTATTTCTTCTCAGGATTTATTTGAATGAGAAGTCCTTATTTCCT
Source organism: Brycinus macrolepidotus (assembly GCA_037974445.1). Classification (NCBI taxonomy): domain Eukaryota; kingdom Metazoa; phylum Chordata; class Actinopteri; order Characiformes; family Alestidae; genus Brycinus; species Brycinus macrolepidotus. The sequence continues at coordinate 858,392 of JBBPCZ010000028.1, forward strand.
TATTTTTTTCCTCTGCTACCTCTCGACTGACCTGTCTGTCCCCCCAAAATGTGATGTTTGTGTATATGTATGGTCGGAGGGGTCCAATTTCACTGCATGTAACAGTGTATGCGACAAATAAAGGCTTTCATCATCATCATCAAGTCATCTGGATTTGGGGGCGGGGCTAATGCCGGAAGGGTTCAGCCGAAAATGACATTAACCCGGTTTTCTCCTTTTCTTGAGACGCAGGAGCTCAGCTGGAACGTTTAGTGTCCCACGTTTGCTTCTTTTTTTTTGCTCGGAAGAACAACAGGGCTAACAGTTAGTAAGTAGTGAAAACGTATCTCCACTATGCTCTATGCCAGAGGTCACCAACCTTTTTGAAACTGAGAGCTACTTCTCGGGTACTGAGCCATACGAAGGGCTACCAGTTTGATACACTAGAACAGTTTACCTAAACTTATCTAAACTTCATGTATAATAAACATGTTTTAAATGCTTTTTTTTTAGATAGTCATTTTCAAATCTACATAGATGCAAATGTGATTAAAAAAGAACAGCAACAGGATCAAATTAAATGTTAGACGCTGCTCACTGGCGAGTTGTGCTATTTTTAGAACAGGTCCGCGGGCTACTCATGTGGTCCTTGGGGGCACCACGCTGGTGACCCCTGCTCTATGCTCTATGATTTCCCACTGCGTGATTTAAACTGTCCAATCAAGTCAATAAAAAACCCAAGTTACGACATCAAACACGACTGCCAGTAATCATACAGCTGTTTTAATAGTGGGAAATTCAGAAATGCAGATAAACAAAACATAGCGTGAACAGTAATAACAAAACTGTAATAGTGTTAATAAACCCTCATTAGTTTATCTGCAAGAGAGACAAAATGTTGAAACGTTTCAAGAAAAATATACATATACTTTGGTAGATTTCAAATATAGGTCAAATATACCTTTAGTGTACAAAATACATATTTTGACATTTTTTAAAATACTATATTTACTAATATGGAGCAATTCCAAAAATAGTGAATATCAGTTTTCTTTCCATCATCCTCTTTACATCTGAGAGCTGTGAAAAAAGTTCATTGTGTGTAAAAGGCGTGAGAGACACTTTCAGCACTGCTGGCGGAATTCATGTGACTTTTACTGGCACAAAAGCATCTTAAAATGGAGGGAAAACTTGATGCAAAACTAGGTAGAATGAATATTAAAATTGAGATGGTCAGGAACATACAAATATGTTAAAAGCTCATTTACAAGTTAGAAAACGTCTTGCTTATTGCTCGAGGAATGATTCTCCCAAGTGCACCTCTGGGTCCAACTGCCTGTTTATGTCTGAAAACATGTTTTGCTGGCAGTATGTTGCGTGTTTAGCAAAATGTAAGCAGAGAAAACGGAGGAAAGTATATTAAAATATGTAAATGCTGTTAAGTCATAAATTGGAATCGCAGGACTGGCTACAGTTTGAGCAGGAGAGAGCCAGGAGAGCAGATCTCCAGTTTTAGCAGCAGCAGGTTTTGCTCAACAGACTGGACAGACTGGGCTAAGTGCTTATGCCTTTAGAGCATGACCGGTCCTTCGAAATGGAAAAGAAACGGCTAATGGTCCAACGTGAGCTCAGAGGAAAACAAAAATGTCTCAGTTAGTTTTCACCCCTGTGGTCCCACCCAGCAGAGTCCTGTTGTCTGGTAATGGAACTCAGAGGAGAAACTGATGTCTGGTTTTGTTTGAGCCCACCTCGCCTTCCATCTCCTGCTTTTTTTTTTTCTTTCTGCCTCCTGGTTCAGGTCCGAGCAACGGCCGGGTCCGCTGAGTGACCCGAGACATGTTCAGTCCAGCATGGCATCCAGCTGGTCCGCCAGATCATCAAACATGTTCCCGATGTCATCCAGAATGTTGCCTGCGGTCTTCACTGTGTGGCCTCCTCTGAGAAATCCAACAAACAACAGAGGCATCGTCACGAAAATCACTTTATTCATGAGACACAGTTTAGTATTCACTGCTCTGTTGCTATAATTGTTCATTTATGTAAAATACATAGTACATAATATAACACTGCAAACTAGACCCTAAAAATGTCTTTTTTAAATTCAAAGTATTTTTGGAACATGATATTATGATGGATACTTTGAAACTCTGTCATTCGAGCCGCAGGTTTCTAGAGATTTTATAGAAATGCAAGAGCAGCTTCCTTTCAGGAGAGCCAAAAACGATCCTGCAGGGCCTGATATTCAGTGCAGTTGGGTGATTTTCCTGCTTAAACACGACTGGTCAGTGAGTGTGTTTGAGGAGGGGAGCTGCCAAACAGGACCAGATTTGGGCAAACCTGCTTTCTTTGATGTAAAACTGTTCGGGTGTGTTATTGATCTAAGCACCCAGTGTTAATTTAAGTGTTATCTAGGGCACTGGCTCTCATTTTAGTATTTACCTGATCCCAACACACCTGATCCAATTAATCAGCTCATTAATAAGCCTTTCCTTGGTTGAAGTGGGTGTGTTACAGCAGAAAAACACTAACGTGCGCAGGACCAGGAATGGAAACCAGTGAATACACAGTTCTGTCAAATGGCCAAAAAATCTAGTGGAAACCTAATGGCATATTTGAGCACCACTACAACACAATCTGGATATTAATTTTTCCATTCAAAAATAACTGCAGCTGTATAACATCAAGGTTCACTCTGTCTCTCTGGACATACACTATATGGACAAAAGTATTGGGACACACCTGTTTTTCAGGGTTTGAGCTAGGCCCCTTACTTCCAGTGAAGGACAATCTTAATGCTTCAGTATACCAAGACATTTTGGACAACGCCATGCTTCCAACTTTGTGGACACAGTTTGGGGAAAAACCTTTTCTATTCCAGCATGACTGTACCCCAGTGCACAAAGCAAGCTCCATACAGACACGGTTGGATGAGTTCAGTGTGGAAGAACTTAACTGGCCCACACAGAGCCCTGACTTCAACCCCATCCAGCACCTTTGGGATGAACTGGAACGAAGATTTCGATCCAGACCTTCTCGTCCAACAGAAACTCCAAAATCTTGTAGAAAGTCTTCCAAGAAGAGTGGAAGAGTGGATATTTGCAAAGGGGAATCAACTCTGTATTAAAGTCTATGTATTTGAGTGCAATGTCATTAAAGTCCCTGTTGATGTACTGGTCAGGGGTTCCAATACTTTTGTGCATAAAGTGTATCTAAAAACAGTTAGCATTTATTAACGTTTCTTAATGATTTACGTTTCTATAAATGATTTGAAACTCACACATTACATTTTATACATTTACCTGCAAATGACCTGATTTTATGTCAAATAAGATTTCATAGTTATTAACAGCAATATTAAATTCATCAGCTGTATTTAATGTTAAACCAGTCAGCGTGTATATATTATATACAGTATGTTTAGAGGTAGGATTGTGTTTATAGACACTGTGGTGAAAGACTTTCTGAAGCAGACTCTATGATTACTAAACAAACAATTCTTCTCTTTTTACATCTGACTGCATCTATATTTCTGTTTGTCAAAGCATCCGCTTGGTCATAATGTCACTCTACAACTTCACAGGTTATACATAATTTGTAGAAATATGCAAAAAAACTGAAAGAAAAAAAAAAAAAAAGAGCTGTTGACATCCACAGGCTTCCTTCTCACCCGTCAGTCATGTCGTCCAAGGTGAGTTTTCTCTCCACAGCCTTCAGCGCCTCCTCCAGAGAGGAGCTGGTCTGATCCAGTCTCTGCTGCACCTTCACAGTCCCTGACTGCACCTCCCCGCACACCTGCGGCTTTACCAGGACCACAGGCTGAACCGGAGGCCCAGGAACGGAGGAACACGGCGCTGGAGACGTGGGAGCTGCAAACGCCACACTCTGCACCACGTTCAGCGTCACACCAGCCCCGCCCACTGAAACATCAGAGGAAAAACAGGAGTTAGAAGTTACAACTCTTGCTACAAATGCCCAAGTCTGATCCGTACAGTCAGAATGCAGTCGCATTTGCTATACATCCACGTTGGTTGCCATAGTAACAATGTACATGCATGTACATTAACTAGGGAGTGATAAAACTGAGCAAACCATTTGCATATATGAGTTTAAATCTTGATGTGTGTAATTTCTTCATGACTATAATGATCTAATTTAGCACCATGAGTCCTGCATGATTATGCTACAACATTTTGTTTTGTTTTTTTATTTATTTTACTATTAATTTATTCAGGAACACTAAGCATTTTCAGAACTTTTTGGCAGAGTTTAAAAGTCTGGGAGTGGGACATGCATTTTTAAAAATACGACCAAAGAACATTAAAGAACCATGCAAATACAGAAAAATGTAGGACATGGGCCCTTTTAATGTTTAAGAAAAAAGTCTGTTTATTTGTTGTTTGGCAACAAATAAATGCATCTTCATCTATATGTTATGACGATTTTCTTGAATATTGATTTGTCTGCTTCACGCTCCTATTCTGTAGTGTACAAAACTGTAACCAGCATTAAATAAAGTTTTCTTTCTTTCTGAGGTGTAATTTGCAGTGTAAGAATGACTCACAATAATCACAATATGTTATGCCACATAACATGCAATTATCACAATAGAAAATATCATGGCTCAAATAATCTTGTATCACTGTTGCCTGCAACAGTTTGCACTTCTAATAGCCTGTGTGACTAATTTTTCATACACTTACCTCAAATTAAAGTCCAACCAATGTGTTTCCTAACATTTTACTGCATTTTTCAATCAATTTTCTCAGTCTGCAGTATGTCATGCAGTGTCAGAAACCACATAAGCAAGTGTTTGAGGTTACTTAACATGTCAGCAGACCTTATTACAAATGTTTGGTGATTTAGACTCTGTGGTCACATGTTTAAAGCTCCTGGGCAAAATCAAAGATGTCTTGGCTGGCTGACTGTGCAGGAGCTGAAGGTAAAGTTGTGTAAATGTACCTTTTGACTGAACAGTCAATTTAAATATGTACCTGTAGCTGCGAGAGCAGGTGGTCTGAGGTTTGCAGGGCGGTGTGTGGGTTTTGGGGGACTGGCTGGTTTTGGGGCGAGAGGTGGGGGAGCCCTCGCTGGCTGTGCTGCTGGGGACTCTAGTGGTGGTGGAATGATCTCAGTCTCACTGATGCACAGTTTGTCTGATCCCTGTCGCTGCGGCTCGCCGTCAGGTCCAGTGGACATCTGCTCTTTCTCCTTTGGCTTGTGACGTCTCTTCACGGTGTCTGACTCCTTTAGGTTGAACTCGGGGAGTTCAGGTGCCTTGGCTGCCTTCAGCTTCTCGGGAGGCTCCAGAACGCTGTCCGCCCTGGGTGGCCCCCCGGTTTTGGGCCGCTGTTTGATGGTGAGGTTGCCCTCCTCGGCGAAGGGGATGCACTCGTTGGAGCTGTTCTGAGGGGAGGACGAGCCGTCGAGGCCGGCATCCTTAGTGCCCTCCTCCTCCTCAGTGTCGGACTTCACTGCTCTGTCAGGGTCGACCTTTGGGGGCGGGGGCGCCTCGCTCTGGCTCAGAGCTCTCCTCCTGGAACCCTCGGTGGAGCTGGAATTGGAGGAGGAGGCCTCCTGCTGGAGCTCAACCCTGGGGCCCATTATTGCTGTTTCTAAAGTAGCTGCAATGCTCTTCACACTCCCGGGGCTGGGGGTCTCCACGCTGCTTGCAGGTGCTGCTGGGATGTCTGGAGCTGCCTCAGTGCTGATGCTGCTGCTCACGGAGCTGAGGCGCTTGGGTGGGGGAGGGGGAGGACCTTTGCGACGGGCCCTGACAGCGAACGAATGGCTTCGGCCCACCGGCTGCTCGGGGGTGGACTGCAGACGAGCCAGCTGACCGCGGCCGGGTCTGCGACTCAAGGTGGCGTAAGAGGGCAGGGCAGCGGCCATGGGCTGAGCTAAATCTTCATCATCATCTTCATCGGGCTCCCCGTCGGAGAGGGCGTAACGCGTCAGGCTCTGGGTGCGCTTCTTGGGCGCTCCAGGAGAGCGGTGGTCCAGAGTGCCGCTCGCATGCAGGTAGTTGAAGCCTTTTTGAACTGAGGAGCTGCCTAGCTTGGGCTTGTTTTGCACTGCAGGGTGTTTAAAGCCTGGAGAACAGCTGAGAGTCTGCTGGTCCCGGCCTTCTGGAATGTTCCGCTCTTTAGTGGGGCTGCTGTCGGCACTGACCAGACTCTCCTGCGAGCGGCTGTGAGGGGTCGTGGCTGAGGAGGAGGGGGTGATGGGAGGCTCCTGAGATCGTCCTGACCCTCTAGACCGAGCATCGATGCTCTCCTGGCTGACCGACATGCCCACAGCGCTCTTGATGGCCAGACCCTCCTGAGGGCCTCCATACTGAGTGGCCATGGCGCACTGCAGCTCGGCGCTCAGCTCGCTGTCCTGGAAGGTGAGCATCTTGGGGGTGTGGGGTGAGGGAAGGTCGCCCCCGTCAGCCGGTGGCTCGATGGGGAGGAGGTCCAGGGCCGAGGGGGGCTTGCGTCGCAGCGTGCCCTGACCTGCCTCAGTCTGAAGTAAAGCCTTATGCAGGTCACAAAGCTTCTTCACTGCCAGCATGATCTTCTTCTGATGGCCTAAAAGCAAAAATGTTCAAGGTGAGACTCAGAAAACTTTATTTATCCTGTAGGAAATTGCTTTTGCTACGACTGCACGGAGACAAAGAGACAAAAAGACGAGAACAATATAAAATAAAATATAAAGTCAAAATAAAACTCTCCAAAAAGAACTCTGTGCTGTACTCAGTAAGAGAGGTGGATATAAATACTATAGATAAATAAATAAAATTACTACTTAAAACCACACATAAACATCACAGTGGGCACCATGCACAGTATTGAACCAGTTACATATACCTTGCCATTTGAAAGTTTTGTAACACTGTTTTCAATATCACAAAATCAATTTTACTGCAGTTATATAATAAGTATAAAATGGTCATAAAGTCACTCTACAATTTCACAGGTGTTATACAATGTGTAGAAAGAAGCAAAAAAAACAAACAAAAAGAGTTTTTTTAACACAGATAATTGTAACTACATTAAAACTAAAATCCCCCCAAAAAACAGATTTGAAAACCTCAAGATAGATACAACGACAAATGTGATTACATTATATTACTTAATTAGGAGGTTCCTACTGCTCAGATTTTTTTAAATGTTGAAAGAACTATCTAAAATACCTTCTGGTGTCTGGTGTCTGCAATATTTCTACTCAAACTTATCACTGAATTAAACAACAATAATTAGTAACAAGGAAAAGGGATTTCGCACTTTTTAATGGTAGTCTTCGAACTCTTAAGAGATTTCACCTTAGACAAACCAATAATCGCATGGTACAGCATCATTATTTCTGTTATTCGCTGCATTTTCATTGCATTGTGATATCAACTTAAAGGAGTACAAGTCCTAAAAAGCAGTACTTAATAATGAGTAAAAGTGAATATGGGCAAAATTTGAAAGTGGACAACTAAACTCAGGGTACTTGAAAAGAGTATTTAGAGAACGTCACACATAAATGAGCTCACCTAGCTTTGTTATCCCGATCTCCTGCAGGTCTTCCCATGTGAGGTCTCTGACGATGCTGATGGAGTCGTAGCCGTTTTCCAGGAGCTTTTTGTGATACTGAGGCAGACCTATAGCACTGAGCCATTCACCCATATCTGTCTGAAGATAAACAGCTTTTTAAATATAATTATTTCAGGTGCACAGTATTCTACACTAAAATTAAAATCCTATAGTCAAGTCAAGTCAAGTAGGTTTTTTGTCATTTCAACCAAATACATAGAACACAGTGAAACAAAACCGTTCCTCCCGTATCATGGTGCAACACAAGAACAAACACAGAAACAACACAACACTACACAAGTGCAGACAGGACAAAATACACAGAGAGAAAAGAGAGCAAGAATAACACAAGGGCAACAAAACAACAGGACAAAACAACATTTAGCGAAGTCGAAAGCTACAGTACTACTTTGAATGATTACAGTATTATGACAGATACTGTATTCTATACAGTATTACGACAGAAACTGCATTTATTTAATTCAAAACAAACAACAACAGCAACACTTTTCCTAAACAGAACTATGACATGACTCACTGGTGTATATTCCGGTAGCCATTCTGGAATGCTCAAGTTGCCGATCTCCAGCGAGATCTTCTTCCTGTGACCCGGCTTCGTAACACCAATGGCAGTCAGATCCTGATAAAGACATGAATGAGAATAAACAGAGAGAACACAACCCAGCTACCATAACACACCACTCTATAGTATTTTAAAAGTGTAATTATGAATGGAACACTACTTCAGGGGTCATTCGGCTGATGGTGGGCACGTCATAGCCCGCGTTAAGGAAATTAGCTGTGTACTGCTCCAGCTGAAACTCACTCAGCCACTGGTAAATCGCTTCGGCATCCTGAGAAGTAAACACCATTTCTCTGAATATAAGTCAACAGTCTGACGTAAATGAAAACTGAAACATAAAACACCACTATGTTTAATTCTGTTGAGTGTGTGTTCTTACTTTGCCCTCCAGGAGCTGCTGAGGTCGCACAAACTGCTGCAGGAAGCCCTGCTCTGGTGCTCTGGGCGCCGCGAGCGCTGGCTTTCTAAGGATTCCTACAGGACAGCACAAATTTGTTTACTTGTTTTAGTAAAAATAAGCACTACAACAAATTCCAAGACAGAACTGAACATATTAACTACGCAACAAATTATGTAAAGTCTGCAGGAGGAGGATATGACAGACCCACCTGTTGATTGGTCAGGCTGTTTGTGGTGGTCCGGTTGCATCGAATCACCACCAGGCGGTGCCACCTGCTTAAATAACAAAAAGCCAAAAGTTACAAAACCTCTTTCAGAGCACTGTTCTACAGTCAGTACATACATTACATAATACATAAAGTACTGTACATTACAGTACTGAGCTTTTGCGCAGTTATACAGTTAAGGAGTACAGCTGAAAGCTAATTAGATCTAAAAAATCTAAATAGGAAAGTCTGCTGTTGAAAAGAAAAGGCGTCAGTATTTTAAAAACCGCGATGACACTGGAAAACATTTGAGTCTATGAAACTCCATTCAACCTTGTTGGAATCGGAGTTAGTTGGGTGCAGGTGGAGGCCATTGGGGGCGCTATTGCTCTCTGTGCTCTGCCCACTGCCGGCGCTCCGTGTGCTCCCAACACTGCCAGTGCTGCCCACACTGTTTCTGTCTCCTGCTGCAGGACACACACACACCAGAAAGAAGACAGAGGAAAAGAAAGAGAGGGTGAAACACAAAAGGAGACACATAAAGAAAGATGAAGAAGAAGAATAGAAATGATAAGAATAACAGGTGGCTCAGAATTAAAGGAATAATTTAGCAAAAAAATGCAGTTTGTGCAATTTTCCCCTTCCCCTAAACACAATTACTCTGTCAGTTTCTGTCTTCTGTCAGAAGTTTGCATCTTTAGCTTTGCACTGAAGTTACAAGGCTCATGTAGAGGACAAGTGCATCACACAGTTAAAAACAGCAGTCAGAACAGTGTCATACAGCCTCACAATCTGCAAAAGCAAGTGTTTAATTTAACAGATCAAATTATGATACAGGCAGGCATGCGCTGATTTAGGAATGATTTGGACCACATAAAAAAAAGGGACCTATACCAAAAAAAAAATACACACACACACACACACACACACACACACACACACACACACACACACACACACACACACACACACA
>JBBPCZ010000028.1:871302-884633 GCA_037974445.1 Brycinus macrolepidotus
ATATCGAGTTTCATTAAATATTTCCTGTTTGGCTTTCCATAATATATATATATATATATATATATATATATATGTGTGTGTACACAATGGGTATATTCAGATGCGTAGTAGCAGCAGACACTGAATCCGAATAATCCAAATCCAAGATATCACAATATTTAGTGTTACATTTGTTACACTTGTTAACTGATAAAGAATCAGAAAAGTTCTCTTCTTTTGTATGTTTACAGGAGTTGGCACAGAAAGGCTCCAGAGGATCGAGTGAAGCGCTCAGACAGCCTGAAGAAGCAGCACTCGCTTGGTTAAGAATATGACTGAACAGCCCCCAAATAGATCCCCCATGACAAACCGCTATATTATGCTGCTCTCACAATCATATTATGCAGGATTCGCTGACTGTGGCTGAATCAGTTTATCCAACTTCAGCGATTGTCTTAATATTGTAAGTAACAGATGGTATTTCAGCAGAGCTTCCTCAAATTCTTCATTTTTTTCAAATAATTGGTATATATGAAATATAACCAAAACAAGTATTGCAAACATGCTGTCTAGTACATAAATGTGTTTTGTGTATCTCATTCTTAATCTGAATAACGAGATATTTAATAAAATAACGGTTCAGCCCACAGGTTAGAAATTGTTAAATGTTGGACCATTTATTTGAAGGAAAGTTTCTACTGCTTACAATGGACTGTTTGTCTCACCCCCGCCACATTTTGCTCATATTTAATTACTTCTTATAATTATACATTAGGATATTAGGATATATTATTATAGTTTTATCTGTATGTACTCACTATACACACTTTCTAAACCGCATTTGTCCAAGTTTCTTTTTGTACAGTGACAAAGTTGAATCTAATCTTATCTAATCTCCTGCTCCTGTCTAACTGCTTCAGACTTACTGCTTTTAGTTAGTAGTTTAAACTTTTGTGGTAAGTGATTGCACACTGGCCAATTAAGATTAATGAAGCTCAAACTGTGTTGAATCGTGTCCCAGTTATTTTTATCATTGCTTTTTACACTTCTGAAACTTAATAGGCCCTCCATTCATTCATTCATTCATTTTCTGTAACCGCTTAATCCTTACTAGGGTCGCAGGGACCCTGAGCCTATCCCGGGGTCTACGGGCACGAGGCAGGGACTCACCCTGGGCGGGGCGCACACACACACACACCATTCACTCACACACTCAAACCTACGGTCAATTTAGAATCCCCAGTTCACCTGACACGCATGTATTTGGACTGTGGGAGAAACCGGAGACCCACACCACCACGAGGAGAACATGCAAACTCCACTCACACACAAGACCAGGACCCGGATTCAAACCCCCAACCCTGGAGCAGTGAGGCAACAGTGCTACCCATAGCACCACCATGGGTAGGCCTTCCATTCATATCAAATTTGATTTTGCTAAGTTTCAAGAGGTGGGTCCACTATACCTGCACACACAGACCATTCTCAGACTTACCTGGACTCAGTTAACACAAGATTAATTCATATTTACTTAAGATACCAAAAAACCTTGTGTGATGTCACATACTAGTAAATGTTCATTGTAGGGGCAACACAATTAAACTTTTTCATGTCCGTTACCGATGCTGCAAGCTCAAATATCTGTTATTACCAATACCAATCCTATATTGTTTTTGTTTTTTTTAACCTCTCCTCAACAACTAAACAGTTAATAACACATTTATCTGGATGAACTTTGAATCCAAAACGGCTTCCTACTTCCTCTAGGGAGCGCTATGTAAGTTATGAAGTTTGAGTTTCTACACCCAAATAGTGCACACTTTGTCCATTATGGAGTTCTGCACACATGGCTGAATCTCCAGTGGCTCTTTGTTAACCGTGTTTGACACTGTTTGGGTGCAGGAGCTTGTTTTTTAAGTGCACTATGTAGGGAGCAGGCAGCCGTTTAAGAAACAGCTTGCTGCTCATCTGTATCTCTCTTTATGACATGTTGCTCAAAGTTTAGTTGAACGTTTACATGATAGTTGAGGCCTTTTCTGATATCTGATCCAGCGATATTATCTGGTTGGTGAACAGCAGTTAGACCAGCATGGTAGTGGTATGTTCATGAGTGTCACTCATTTATTAAGTAAAGCTGCACTGACACCACCCAAATATCTTGTCCGTGAGGTTCTATGTTGTTCTATGTTTCCATTACTGCAGGAGGAGAGTGGCTGAAACATCACAGCCTCTGTTGGTCTTCGACTACAGTCGATAACTGCCAACCAGGGTTGGAGAATGGAAGGAGGGAGTCCAGCAGAGTTTGTTAATTTCCCTGCTGTAATCGCTGCTGTGTTTGAACAGGACAATCACCAAAATCCCCACCGTTGCTGCAAACCCACAGAGTACCTCTATAGTAGATGTACCTGATAAAGTGATAAAGAGCAAAGAAGGGAAAATCAAAATGTTTTGAACAGTACCACCAGATGGCGAAGTTCTACATTTTCCACAAAACAAAACCAACTACCAGAACAGAAAATCTCAGTTTCAGATGTCAGGGTGTCATGTAATGGGGTTATGCCTGACCACCCAAACATCGTTCACCAGTAAACCCACTATCTTTTCCCAAAACCAGTAAAAATAAATATTTTGCACATTGGGGTAGTACTTAAGGCAATGAGTTTGAATGTAAGTTGTAAGTTAACTTATTAAAATGTACATTGAACTATGGAATATATTTATATATATTCTGTTATTTTCAAACGTAAGCATCAAGAAGGAGAAAGAGCCCCATTCATTCATTCACTCACTCACTCATTCATTCATGCATGTATGCATTCATTCTTTTATTGACTCTTTTTCTGCCACTGGGAGAAGGTCATGGTGGTATCTGTCAGCTGTGACAGTGGTGGTAGCTGCCAAACTATTTGCCATGACAAAAATGAGATGATAAAAATGAATAAAAATGCAAATAAAAACTATGGCAAAATATATAACATTTCTCTTGACAAATAACAAGATCATAGAGTCAGATGAATGGACAAACAATTTAGCTACCATATTTTTTCATCCAATTAGACAATCAGTATCAATCAACTCAAAACCAGCTGTTGTTTGCTATAACACATAATAATATTGATAATAGTAGCTACAAGGAGCTGGACTAAACTAACATTCTAGTTATTACTTTGCGAGTACACTGGTTCAAGCACTGTTTGCATAGCTGTTGAATTACAGTTGGTTAAATAATGGCTCTGTATTTGGTTGGGTTTTCCCAATTTTTGGTGCTATTGTGAAAAATGGTATATGACCATTTACCACAATTATTTCTTTCTATATTAAGTACTAAAATGACTTTTGTAACACATTTTCCACTTGATACAAATGTGTGTGGGCTTTAGGGAGTAACAGAAGTAATGAGTAGTGAGATCACTTTTTCAGGTAATAAGTAAAATAATCCCATTACAATACCAGTTATGACATCATGAATTTTATTTGTTGTTTATTAGAAAAATAGACAAAAATCAAAAACAACACATTAGCAGCAGTTCTCCTAGTTGGCATGTGGTCAACAGTACTTAATTGTTGATATTAATACAGTTCTAGAGGTTCTTTCTGTTCTATATTGTCACTGTCACAAAAAATCTCATATCTCAGACTGTCACGTTATAGAATGAGGGATGAACATTCCATTATATGAACATGTTATAACAAGATTGGGACAATTTTTACAGTATAAAATAAAATTTAGTTGACAGCAATGATGTCAAGGTTAGACTCCTTGAACCGGAATAAAAAAAAATCAGCTGTTCTGTGTGTTCATTAACAGTTGGTTGATGAAATGAGACATTATTGTTGTTTTTTCATATAATTTTAAAACACCAGTTGCTCTTTATAATGCGTAAACACTACATGATGAACGGACCAGAAGAAATAGACCAAAATTACTCAGAAAAAAACAACTTCCATTAATTTACATTATAAGCTAACTATATTTTTTTCTTTCTCCTGTAAAGTTGCCAGTTTGGAGATACGAGGTTTTGTTCAGAAAGCAAAGACATGCAGTAGTCTGGTCGCTCCTAGTCAAATTATATGTTTTGTTGATGGTTTTGTTTCTTTGCAGAGAACATACTTCTGCAGCTTTCTGAATGGGCAGTTGCTTTTTGTTTTCTGAATTTTACGGACTGGGGGAAAAAAGTTAAAAGTTTGTGCAAGCTTTGAGGGAAATTTTGGATTTTCGGTGTCCCCCCCCCCCCCCCCCCCAGTATGTGAAACTCGGAAAATTAACAGATTATAAACATTATGGACTAAAATTTTCCAAGCCATATAATTAGACGGGAGTGTTTAAACTCATACATAACACTGTGCAAGTTGGAGAAGCCCCTAAACAAAGTTCTTAAACAGGTTGTGTTGATACTTTCTGTTTGTTTTTCACTTCCATGCCCAAAGTTTGAACCTTTTTCTACTAAAGTGGAGTCTGATATTCGTGGCATTCATGGCATCTGGGGATAGTCAGTATTAACCAGTGGAGAGAAGTCACTGGTCGTCAATATTACAATTTTTTCTGTTTCTCTTAAGCCTCTGACATATAAAACACATATAAAGTGCAGTCAATGTACAACAATAAATACACAATCATTTCACACAAAAATTACAAGCATGCATGAGAAAAAAAATCATTCTAGCGACAAAAAACTCCCACTTTTCTGTGTTTGTAAGTGCTAACGCTCTCTTTTGTTTCTAGAGGACACTGCGGCACAGCTCAGACAACGATTAACTAATGTGGAAAAAGCCCTGGGGCTGAAACCGGGCTTCGTGTCCAACCAAATCAAATCCACTTGTTACATTTTCTGCCTAATCAATTCTCTATTTGCTCACAGAGGCCTCAGTCCAGCTTTGAATTTCAACGTGTTAGAGGATAGCAGCTATTAAAGGGAGGAACTACTGATACAGGAAAACATATTTATATAACATAAGCCATTTAAATCAGATTTATGTGACATCAGAGGAAGCAGCTGTGTGTCACTGGAACTTTTATCAGCTCTGAAGTCTGAGGGATCCTCAGACTTCAGTGCAGTTTTTGCTCCAGGAAACATTTTGAAAGGAGCAGTTCAGAGAGTCACGGCATCAGAGAGGATCACGGTGTAGGGATTTTGCCTGAGACATGAAGATTTGTAGCTGAACAAAATCAATCTCTCCTTTTTAGGAAGGAGAGTGTGTTTCAAAGGCAGGCCAGTCATTTTCGTTTGGGAAATGTGACGAGGTGTTTTAAGCCTCTCTTAAATGATGTGTAAGGGACATTCCTTTGAGTTGACAATGTTTACAATAGCCTTTTTTGAAATACTTCTACATCCCCCTCCAAAAATATTCCATAGCAATAAAGAGGAATTCCATTGATTATTTTATAACATTTCTGCATATTTTTATAAATGGGATGTAAATAAAGTCATCCAGAGTGGTTTAATGTGAAATAGATAGTTGTAGAGAATCTTGCAGACTCAGATTACTTTACAGTGGCGTTGATAGGAACCAGGGGTTTGATGTCTCCAATGCGAATGAAGTATTTTTATTTAAATTGGAGACATCAATTCGACATCATACTGTCTACAATGACCAGTGAACCTACACATGTTTTAGATGTAAGGTTGATGATAAAATAGTGGTAAATCTAGAAACAAAAATATGAGCAAAGTTTTGAAATACATACTTCGTAAAACACTGTCTGGGTAATCAGACATTTACAGACATATTTATGCAACAACTTTCTTTAGATTTTACAGGTATCAAACGCTTCAGACATGGGGTTCCTATCCCAACTGCTGTGAACAATTCTCACTCTGGTGTTTTTTTTTTTTTATTTAGAAAACTGCTTTTCACACCACATCACTCTGAACATGTTATTTGATGTCTTAATGATTTAATTTTGCACTTTTGAATTTTGAAATATCCTTTGAATTTCCCTTTAAAGTGACGTTAAGGATCTTCACACATGCTGCAAAACAACTTCTCATATGAGAAAAAAAGGATGATTACCAGAACCTAAAATTGACTACACAGCATAACATACAAGATTTTTACATCATTGCTCCAAACGATCACCTAATAAAGTGTTAAATCTCAATTAGAAAATAACAATACTTTTAAAAAAAGATGAAGACCTAGACTAGGGCTGCTACTGCAAAACTGTAGTTTATCCATCGTTCTTTTTTCATTTCCTAACTGGAGCTGAGGTTTAAAGTGCGCATCCAACAACATTTTGAAAACATGAATAAACTGATTTAATCTTTATAAATACATGAATGCACCATAATCAATATGTGCTATAGTGGTTAAATCACAACATTCCTCTCAAAACAAATGTACTTCTTCCCCCAGTACATACTTAGTCTTGTTTGTCTGAGCTGGAGCTGTTAAGCTACACAGGTACACAGTGTACTGTAACTTATATTTAACCCTTAGGTATCGCAGTTATCACTAACAGTGCAATACTCTATTGCTTTATTATGATTTAAATTGAAAAGTTGATGTTGAAAAGATGAAAAATTATTGTTAAAAACATCTTTTACAAGAAAAAATATTTTTGCCATGTTTTTGTCATTGCTTATAGCAGAAAAAGACATGCAGACTCGAAGCTGATAACATGTGAATGTGAGTTGACTGTGAATGTAATTAATTGCGTTAATTGCTATGTAATCACATTGGAACAGTATGGCAAAGACTATTCTGTTCTAAGCGTTTTAAGAGCTCTAAAGGATAAAGTAACCTTTTAAAACAGGTGAGTTTGTTGTCTGCTCCATGGGACTGTCTTTAAGAGGTAGAAATGTTAAACTTAGGTTTACTATTAGGTTAACTACAATATTCTTAAACATCGATTTAGGAGCATAATATATATTTCACAAAAACCACTCACACACTCATTCACACACTGTACAAAACAACTCCTCCTTATTGATAACCTGCATTTTTTCAAGAACACTGATAATGTGTGTTAACTAACAAAATAATCTTTTGGCAAATATGTGGGGTATCTGTTATGAGG
Source organism: Brycinus macrolepidotus (assembly GCA_037974445.1). Classification (NCBI taxonomy): domain Eukaryota; kingdom Metazoa; phylum Chordata; class Actinopteri; order Characiformes; family Alestidae; genus Brycinus; species Brycinus macrolepidotus. Next base: position 878,300 of record JBBPCZ010000028.1, read on the forward strand.
CCAGCTCACTAACAGAAAGTGGGGGAAAGGTAATAATATTACATGGAAACTACAACGTATTTCAGCTTTTCCCTCTCTTTCAAAAGAAAAAGTAAAATGTGTAATCCATCATATATTTATTTTTCAGACCAATATGAAAATTTTCAACATAAAATTGTCATTTGACCCAAATGTGTACACCAGTGACAACCACATATTTGGTGGCAGAACTGCACACTTGAAGGGGAAAATGTGGATGTGTGTCTTCCTTTCACAATGCAAGCCTGTCGATACTCATACAATCTGTTCAGAGACGATAGAAATGTATCGTTAGTCATATCAAAACTGTTAGTCTAGGTCAATTTTCTTAGTTTTTTTCATTTTTAAAAGCATCAGCCGCATTGTACAAATATTTCATAACGAATCAGACTTGGCACCATTGGGAGTGGGGTGGGGTGGGGGTGGGGGGTTAAAAAGGGTGCAATGCCACCTTAACTGAATTATAACCTCCTCAGCTGTATATTCCTATTTTGTCCTGCAAGGTAACCTACCCTTCAAACTGAATTTTCAAACTGGATTTCCAAATGATGAAACTAAGTTTTACACCCTGTTAAGAGCCTAATATTGCTGTGTGCAACCCGTCTCAGAGAAATGCTTTGCTGATGTGCCGAAATCTTTTAATCCTCAACTTTTAATGTCAGTAACAGTAACTGGTAGCTGCTTAGTATGTTATGCTAAGCAGGTTAACCTGTAACCCTGATATCACCTACAGCTTTGACTGTTCATTGGATGGAGATAGTTGTGCTTTATTATTCTCCGTTATCAAATTGATTCTGCCACCAGACCTGCAATAAATTTATATTGACATTAATAAGGTTTACAAAATAACTTGCATGAACATACATTTTTAAATTTTCTATAAAGTTTCCATTTAAGAGACAAGGATTTGTTATGATAGATACAATATATACATCTATATAAACATCTTGTTTTTTTCTTTGGTCTTCAGTTACCTTTATAGACCACCACACTTTCAGAATCAGATTTCAGATTCTCTTCTCAGCGGTCGGGGCTCCAAAAGTACAGTTTCCTGGCTGGATGCCGATTCCGAGACAAGGTCAGTGTTTGTGCCTTCCAATGCCTCACTCTCACCGAATAGATCATTCTTTACTTCCTCTTGTTTCTCCTCCTCCTCCTCCTCCTCCTCCATGCCTTCTTTATCCATGAGAGCTATTTCATTCTCATAACAGAAGGAGTTGGAGGCAGACAGGATATACTTTCTCTCTGCGAGTTCTCTGGCACTGCACTGCGGAGTGCTGGGAACCTCATAGGTGTTCTCAAACCTTGAGTAGTCCACAGTGTAGATATTTTTCTCCTCTGAAAGAACAGTCTCAAACCGGTGGCCCCACAAGATCTCGCTGGCTACATATGAGCTACGACACTGTGTGGTCATGGCGGTGGCTTCCACCATACCCTCCAGAATTACAACTATCTCAAATTCAGAGTTTTCCAAATCCTGTTTGCTCATGTCGTAGAATGGACTGTCTTCATCAATCTCATGGATGATAGTGATGGGAGATACCAAGAATATACGGTCAATACCGGTGTCAAACCCAACGTCTATGTCCATCTGATCCAGCGGGATATACTCCCCCTCAACGGTAGTGCGAGACTTTAGGAGCTGTGCACGAACATGAGCTTCCACCAGGTGGCTCTTCCGCAAGTTTCCCACCCTCCACATTAGACACAGTTTAGTGTCCCTCATGGCGATCGTTGCATAGTGGCTAAATACCAGTGTCTCATTCCTTTTCTTGGGTTTTGCCATCTTGGCCATGACTGCACCAATGATGAAGGCATCGATGATGCATCCAATAATGCTCTGGAAAACCACCATGAACACTGCGATGGGACAGTCCTCAGTTATGTAGCGGTAACCGTAACCGATGGTGGTCTGAGTCTCCACAGAGAACAAGAAGGCCGCCGTGAAGCTGTCAACATTCGAAACGCACACCTGCTCTTCATTGTCCAAGTCTCCGTATGACAATGCAACCAGCCAAAACACAAAACCAAAGAGAAGCCAGGAGAGGATGAAGGACAGACAAAATATAACCAACATCCAGCGCCAACGGATGTCCACGCACGTTGTGAAAATGTCAGCGAGGTAACGCTGACCCTTTTCACTCATATTTATGAACTGAATGTTGCACCGTCCGTCTTTGTTCACAAAACGAGTTTGATTATGAGTTTTCACCTTGCCCACAGCTTTACCGTTACCGTAGCCGTTTGACATGCCAATAGTGGTCAGCTTCATTCCGTCTTCCTCCGAGGACACGATGCTGTAGCGGTGGGCTCGTACACTTCCCATCACTTCTGGCTGGGATGGCTGGACCACGTCTGCTTTAGAAAACAGTCCGAGTTTTTGGAAAAAGCGTTGAAGAAACAGTTTTGAACTCTTTCAGGGACCACCACACAGAAGAAATTAGTAGAGTCAACTCCTGGGTAGTGGTGCTATTTAGCTTCTCCGGTAGCACAAAACTTTGGTGTGGGCTGTCCAGTTAGTGAACTGTTAGTCTTCATAAGCGGAGTGCTCTGCAGGAAAAAAGACAAGATTTTAGAACTATACATTTGTCTCACTGTAAACAAAATTTGCAAGATAAGAGCTGTATTTTTGTGTAAGCCATGACCAAACAGATCTATTGTTTGGCTCAAGATTTGAATGGTGTCATGCCCCTGCCAGTTTTTCACAGAGGCTGTTAGTCAATGGCTTGCCTTTATTACAGCAATACACATTAAAAGATAAATTTGTACCAGTCAAAATCAGTATCAATGGGAATTGGAACTTTTTCTGAAATCAGGTTCTTCAGTCACGTGAGACAAAACTAGAGCTTTCTGGAAACAGCAGAGGGAGGTTGGCAGAACCTAATCTCCAAGGTTAGCTACATTGGTGCAGCTGTAATATTATGGAACATCTACAGCTGCAAGAAAAAGTAAGTGAACCCTTTTTGCATTGACTGATAAAATGTGAGATCTGATCATAAATTTCACACACACAAATGGTTGTAGTTTTCATGTCTTTTGTTGACCCCATTAAGTAAACATCCACAGTGCAGACTGGATACAAAGGGAAACCTTGAATTTAATAACCTGTACATGCTTCGTTATCAGCTATCATCTCCACCAAATGTTTCTTGTAGTTACTAATAAGATCTGCACAATGTTGAGGATGAATTATGGACCGTTCCATCCAGAAAATGTGTTTCAATAATTAATATTTCTGGGATACCTTGACTGCAAAGTCCTCTTCAGGTCATGCCACAGCATCTCAATAGAGTTAGGTCAGGACTCTGACTTGGCCCTTCCAGAATATTCTTTGTGTGCTTTGGGTCATTGTCATGTTTCATCATTCAAGTTTGTGCCACAAAAATGATGGTGGTATGTGTTTCTGCATAGATTACAGAAGACTCAATGCCTCGACACACCTTGATGCTTCCGCCATGCCACAGATACATGAAAAGACATTAGATACATGAGTTGTTGAAGTCAGTCTTCAGTACATTAGATCTGCACAGCAGGTACTGACAGGTGAACATGGATTCGGTGAGCATCACCAAAACATCCTTTGTCACCAGCAGAGGCCTTTTTTAATTTGTCAGACTTTCTTTTGGCCTCAAAAATGCACCAGCCATCTTTCATCGACAGAAAGAGCAGGTACTGAAAAAACATCAAGGGTCGGTGTTGCTTTGTTTACACTGATGATGTGGGGGTGTATTCCAGTAGTGAACAGAAAAAACTAAGGGCCCTCGCAGCAGTGTTCTAGTGTCTAGTTCAAGCTGCATTAATGCTAAACCTTAGAAAGTGTAATGTAATGATGTAGCGCTCATTAAGCTTCCTGGGCCACATCATTGCAGAAGATGGAATAAAGACAGAGCTGTCTATGAATTTCCAACCCGATAGTCAGTGATAGACTTTGAATGATTCCTGGGTTTAGCTGGCTGGTACCATTGTTATATTTCGTTATACTAGGGCAGCACCCCAAAAGTGTAGTATGACAATCTGAGAACTGTAAAACATATCAAGCAAGCTCTTTTATCAGCACCTGAACTTATGCCACCAGATTTAAATAAGGCATTTCAAATACAAGAAAAGCACAGAGCAGAGTGATGCGTCTCGACTCTTCATAGCAGCTGAAAAGCAGCTCTCGTTCTGTGTCTGTAAAAGAATGGGAGTGTGGGGGGGTTGGCTGTTGCGCACGGTGCACTCAATGTCTTGGCTGTTTTCCAGGGGGGAGGGGGGTCCAGCAAAGGTCAGGAACCACCTTGATAACAGGAATTATAGAATAGCTTTCATTGATAACTCTATATCCATGAAGTTATTTTCAAGTAATGTTGTGGTGAGGTTTACTCTTTTACTGAGGGAGGGGGTGTGTAACCGGCTAAGAGGGCAGGGGTACACAAGAGGGCAGGGGTAAAATTCTTGTTTCAAGGCCCACTTAACTTTGGCTAGGATAATGAAATTAAATTCACAAGGAATATCCCAGAGTCTTCTAAGGGAAGAACAATGGGTAAACTGGGGGATGCCCTATTTCTGGAACTTTATTTGCTCCTTGGAACTCTGGGTGAGAGCTATCTAACTCATACTGGACTGTTTTGGATTGGACTGTAAGGACATTGATGTGGCGAGAAGACCAGTCACACGGGAGCTGTATAAATAACAATGTTTATTGATGTTTCATATTACATATCTAAATGCAGTGGTGAAAATACAGTGGTGCAAGAGAGCTGATTGATCTGGTTAATCGAGCTTATTGATTCGTGGATGTGTCTTTTTTTGACTGACTGGGTAAATTGATATTTAGTAGCTAGACTAAATATCTTAAAGTAGCTTAGCCCTTTCCCCCATTTTCTTTGTAGCATCCTAAGTAAACATGCGGGTCTGTTACATGTACATCAGGTGGACTTGACATGCTAAATCACCTCTGGGTGTGACTGAGTGTGTGAATGTGTTTGTCTGTGTTTCTACCCTGCGATGGATTGGTGCCCTTTCAGGGTCTTTTCAGGGTCTTTTGCCCTACAAGTGTTGGAATAGGCTCTAGCACCTCTGTGAACTTGTTTTGGATAATTGCACTTGTTTTGGATTAACTGCACTTGTTTTGGATTAACTGCACTCAGAACGTCCGGTAAAACAGAACATACGCTAATAAAGGGAATTACTGGAACAGGTCTCTGGAGCTGGTGTTTAGGGTTCATGTAAAGTTCTCCTCACATTATTTGTGGTCAGACAGAGCACCTGCACGTTGTGAAGAGGGGTGGTCTTCCTTGCTGCCATGTCGTTTTGTGCCTCAAACTGTGTGTAAAAGTGATTAATCTGAAAGTGAGGTCTCACCGTCACCAGCAGGTGGCCTTTGGTGTTCTCAGGGCAGTCTTAACACCTGAATGCAGTGACTCGAGTTCTAAGCAGCATGTGCACCTCTGCAGTCATCCACAGCTTCTGGTTAGGGCATGTGGTGATAGTCTTGGAGACAGTAACGTCATCAATACACTTGCCAGACACCAGTGCTGTGATCTCCTCCAGGTTGGTAGAGCTGCTGTCGGTTGCGGCTTCTCTAAACATGTCCCGGTGAGTGCACTCAGCCCTGAAGCTTAGTTTTTATCTGCTTCAGAGCAGGCTTGGCACGTCTGTTGAGTGGTATGTATGATGGTATTAGCGTAACAGACATGAGGGAGCTGATGTGGGGGTGGGGCTCAGCTTGGTAGGCACCAGCAATGTTTGTGTAAACAAAGTTCACCCCCCTCAACCCTGCCGCAAACTCCACAAACTGATGGAACTTAGGGAGAACTGACTTGAGATCTGCATGGTTGAAATCGGTGGGTGTGACTTTTGAAGCTCATTGATGGCTCCATAGTGGATGGAACACTGTCGCTAAGCCATCTACATTGAAGAGTGGACAAACTGTGCATCATCAGTAACAATACATTTGCAGGTTAGATGTGTCTAATAATGTAGACAGTAAACTTGCAAGTGATCCACTCTTTGCAGCACACACACATTAATAAGGCACTAACGCAATCTAACTGCAGTGCTGACAATAATCCACCAACCAAATATAACACCTGCTCACTGGTGCTCCAAGCTTGTGCAAGATAGGGTGTCCATTTAAAAGTATTCCACAAACAAACATACATTCTCTAAGAAAAAAAACCCCAGCAGTTTGGGGTTTAGACTTCATACAGCCATGGAAAAATTAAGAGACCGCATCATTTTTTTTTTCTGGTTTTTGCTTTTGTAATTTGTGGGAGTGTGTCTGTGTAAAATGTGCAGGTCACTATTGTTTTATACACTATCGACCACACTTGAT
>JBBPCZ010000028.1:892328-905184 GCA_037974445.1 Brycinus macrolepidotus
GAGCTTGGGGGCGGGTGTAAGGGGTGTGTGTGAGCGTGGGGGCGGGTGTAAGGGGTGTGTGTGAGCGTGGGGGCGGGTGTAAGGGGTGTGTGTGAGCGTGGGGGCGGGTATAAATGCCATGTTAACTGTTCTGAAGTGCAGCGCATACAGAGAGGACCTTTAAATAAATAATGTCTGCCTGACCTGTATGTGTAATAAACAAAGGATCATCAAACAACAAAGATGTTTTTTTGTATTTACTTGATTCAGATGTGCACATCCATGTGTTCCAAATAAATTAAAATAATTATATCAACACAATTAAAAGTAAGTGAAATACAGGACAGCACTTATATTGATATGATAATGTACACATCTGAAGCAAATTTAACGCAATGTTATTTATATGAACACATTATTGTATATGAAAACAAAGTATTTCAAAACATTTTTGCCAAATCATTTAATTAATTTATTTTTGCCATATCACAGAAATAATGATGCCGTTGCCTCAAAATTATTTTCTATATTTCAGGCAGACTCCATTTTTTAGAGAACATTTGAGAATGGGATTTTTAGCATCTTCATACTCCACCTCCACTTTGGAAGCTGTTCTCCTCTGTGTGAGGATTAGAGATATGCGTCATGCTGCAATTCTATCTCTTGTCTTCTCTGAGATTAAATAAGAGCTTTATGCTTTGCCAAGGAATTAATGTTGCGCTAAAAAATGAATGAACAAATCTGCCAGTACTCAGTAATCAGATCATGGCTGGTTAGACCACCAGCATAAATGTTGAACAACTACTGCTGTGGAACAGAAACTGTTAAACAGACACAAAGAGAAAGATATGACTGTTCATAGGGGAAGTGTATTTTACTTGAGAATGCACTTGTATTCTTAGTAGTCTTACTCTTAGGAGTCAAGTTGATTCAAGTATTGTTACTGAAATTCACACTTTATACTTTAGCAAACATAAATATCAAATATATAGCTGCAGTAGTACCTTTTAAACTGAAAAGTTCATTAATGAACAATCCAGCAGAAGTTAGACTGATTCCACAGCTGGTTCAAACAGTGACTACAAAAAGGTCAGATAAACTGAAGCAAACACAATCACTTTAAAACAATAACATATGATGACAAACACCGGATGTGCAACAGAGGTTTTTTTTGTGTAATGTTTACTTTGAAATTTAAAAAATCGACACTATTTATGAACAAGTAAACAAGATTGAGGTTAATGATGAGTGCTAATCAAACAGGTGTCAACCTAATAACCTCAAACTAAATTCGAGTAAATGATTAATAAGGTTCATACATGTCTGGTGAAATATCCTCACTACATTCAGCAGACCTTATACTAATGAACTTCAGCCTGCTGCAGTTTTTAAAAAAACATCGAGCAGGGCTAATCCATTTGCTGCTGGTTCTTTCTTTCACCCATTTTATACCTGTTTACTTCAGGTGACTAGTATCTGGATTGTAACCTGTTAAGATCTGAACCACATGCATTTTCACTTCCCTAATAGGTCTCTTGCTAGTCAGACTGAAATCCCATTGATATATAATGAGTAATATGCAAATCAGCTCATATACAACAACCAATTGTTTTGTTTCTGATGCCTGTATAAAGTGTCGACAGTCCGAAGGTCTTCTCTTCATGAGCAGAACCGCCAGGTAGACGTCGTCAGAGCATTGGGAGGGATTTCGGTCATATGTGGCTTGAAGAGACAGATGCATTTCCAAAACATCTGGCTAAAATATCTGGCTGAAATCTGTCTCAGACCACCAGATTCATATCTGTTTTACATCCTTAAGCCCTGTCTAGATATAATACCCAAGACACATAAAACAACCATATATACACAGAGTCCTTTGGTCCTCAGGGGTAGAAGCTAAGATGTGAAAAACAGATGCAAAGAAAGAAAACAAGGACACTCAGCTGAAGATATGAGATGCACCCATTTAATCTTACGTTCTATATTTCATACAAGTAGCACTCTTATTGCTGAGATGATCTGTTTTTCTTGTCCAACATACTTCATTTAACAGTTGACTGTGTGACAGTTGACATATGACTGATTAAACTGAACTTGATCCGACTTCAGTTCATTTGTACAAAGACTTGTTCAAATTAGCTCTTTATTGAAACAAAGGACAAGAGAAATGGCAGTGTGCAACTGGATGCCTTATCTTTTAAGCTTAATTATACCTAACATTTCCTCTACAAGAAAAAAACAACATAGAAAAGCATAAAAACATAAGGTATTCAGTAGACTTGTACATAATTTACTACTAAATGTAAAAGTCATACAGGTGTAATTACAGGAAATGGAATGAATTTGCTTTTCAGGGCTAAACAGAAACCCAGAATAAATCAACACTGCCTAACATTAGTATAGACTCATGAGGGTGTGTGTCATTTTTTGTCTTTGGGAAAAATGAATGGCATTTTCACCCTTATCAAATTACCATGTGATGAAGAAAAATTCTCCAAAGATAATACACCATGTACATTTTCCCCTTGAATTTCATTGTGTTCTCTTACAAAGTATCTGAAATATGAATATTGCTTCAAACATTTTACAATTGAGATTGAGCTAACAGTGCTTATGTAAAAGTGAACTGTAATGTGCAATGAGTTGCATGGACAAATAAACACACTAGTTGGCACTAGGGGCAGTAGTCGACTAGTCAAGGATGGTGCCTGAAATGCAGCCATAGTACAGACAGGCAGGAAAAGAGAAGAGGAGACAACAGAAATCAGTTTCTCTGCTAAAGCCCAAAGTTCTTTATTTGTAGGGAAATATTACGGGTAAGACTGTGATGAAGTTCAGCCAGACCACGTAGTTTTCAAAAACTGCCATCTTTGAAGGAAAGGGTAATTTGAATAACATGCAAAACAGACAAACACATAAGGATCTAATTTACTACTTGAAAAATAAATAAATAAATAAATAAATAATAAAAAGAAACCAGGAATAAATCCTTAATAATGTAAATGTTTTCAGGCTCAGGGATTAGGCCTGTATCTCACTCTGAAAGGCTTCAGTTTGTAATTAGAAGCAGTTTGTAGTGCTAGAAGCATTTAGTTGCCTGTCTTGCATCAAACAAGGGAATGACATTCATTTATCCCATAGACAAAAATGACAGACTCAGGGCTTATCTGGATGCTAATGACATAATAATGGCACATGCTCAAAGGTCTTTTTTACTAAAGCCAACCTAAACGATACATATTCCAATCAAAACAGAGTAGAGACAAATTTATTTTCTGGCTATTATGAGACTGTGGTAGATGGGCTTGACTATAATATGCAGGTAGAGGGAGCTGTCAATAAGGTATTCTGACGTACGGCGCTGCAGGTCAGCATCCAGCAGAAAGTCACCAGTTTCCTCTGTGCTTTGGTGGAAATTGTAAACATGGCGTACCACAATCTTTCCCTGCTGCCGAGCTGCCACAATCACAGTCTTCTGGAAGCTAACGCCAGCAAAGTCTGGACTTGAAGTGGCTGGTGTGATGATGATGCGTGGCTGTCCACTGTCAGTACGTGTGGGCTGCATGGATCCGTGCTCAGAGTAGGTTGAGCGGATGCTAAGTGGGAGCCAGCGTGGGGAGAACAGGGCATTCCATGTAACCCGTTTGCTAGAGTCATGGCCACTCGGACCCAACTGCGTCTGAAAGCTGAAGCTGCGGTCATCACGTGTTGGGTTGTTGATCACCCAGGGTGAGCCCCAGGCTGAGGACAGGTAGTTACGTGGCATGAAGAGGCTGCAATTGACATCAAAATACTTGGCCAATTGGACAGGTGAGGCTGCGTGGAACTGGAAGGTCAAAAACAGAAGATCACGCACTGACTCGTAATACTTGAGCATCAGTGGCGACTGCTTCTGCAGGCGGAAGAGGTGTTGAGGTGGTATCATACCGTATCGGACTGCTCGCAACGCGCTCTCTGCTGTGATGTCGGCAGGCTGATTCTGACTGATCCAGGCCTCCAGAGCCTCATATAACTCCAGTTCACTTTGAATCACAAGGTCAGACCGCTGCAGCAGGGACAGCAGGAGCTCATGACTGATGGAGTGCCACTCTGTGCTCTGTAGCACTGATGACAAATTCCAGGAAAGGTACTGCAAGCAACTGTCCCTCAGGCTCACATCTCCAGTCTGCACTGCGTACTGGTACCAGCTCACCACATGACCAGTTGGGGAGTCACTGGACAGATGTTGTGTCATGTAACGAGTGAGGCCTTGCTGTAGGGGCCATATGTGGTACTTACTAGCGAGCCTATGTAAAGGGATGGCTTGGTCAGGGCGCACGGAGATGTCACCACAGTAGAGGTACCTGTCAGGAAGAGGCCACATGAGATTTCAGAAATTAACTTGAAGATGCACTTTTAAATTTGCAGGTTCTTAAATGGTTCTACTTTGGATGTATGGTTCTAGGGGCTGGTTTTATAGTCATTGCTATACAATCAGAAAGATCAGTAATTTTACTTGCATTTTAGGTGCATTTGACTGGCAAAACTCATTTTACCGAGTGCTAATGCTAAAAACATACTGGCCGAACTTTACAGAGCCACCAGTGAGCTCCAAACAGACTGTTTATTGTTGCCAGAGATTTTATCCATGAAAATATCTAGTCACTTCTCCCTAAAATTCCACCAGTATGTGGACTTTGAAACAAGGAAAGCAAATGTGCTGGACTGTGTTTGCTCAACCATTGCAGGTGTGTACTGCGGCACTGCCCCCACCTCGGATACTCAGACCACATATCTGTTATGCTGATACCAGAAAACAGACCACTCAGACGTGCCAAGCCTGTTCTGAAGCAGACAAAAACCATCCCCCCAGGAGCCATCTCTGCTCTGTGGTGGGTTTGATCAGCGATTGTGGTGGGTTTGATCAGCTGGAACAAGGTGGCATACAGAACGGAGATGCAATGGCTAGTGGACTGGTGGAGAGGCAATATCCTGTCTTTAAATGTGAACACATCAAAAGAGAAGGTTGTTGACTTCAGGAGGGCATGACATGATCACTCGTCACTGAACATCAACAGCTCCTCAGGCGAGATCATCCAAAGCACAAAGTTCTTTGATGTTTACATCACAGAGTACCTTACGTGGACCCTCAACACTAGCTCCATCACGGAGAAAGCCCAGCAATGTCTCTACTTCCTGCAGAGTCTGAGGAGAGCGCGCACCCTCTTCCTCCCTCACATACCCTTCACACACCCCTCACACATCCCTAACACGCCCTCTTCTCTCTCTTTCCATCTGGCAGAAGGTTCCGTAGCATACAGGCCTCCACTGCCAGAATGGGGAATAGTTTCTTCCCTCAGATTCCTCAGTCAGAACTGAACTGAATCATGTACTCACATACACACAAAGAAACACACCCCTGAGCTTCTTCCTCATCCTAACATAATTCATAAACACACTGAAATGTTCGGCCTGAAACAAATAACCTACAACTACCCAAGTGCCACTGTGAACGCCCTTTACTGCACATTCTGTCCTGCCATTATTTGCACAATTATTATTTTTTGATGTCTACCTCTATTCTACATTTTTGCACACTTATTGACTCCCGTTAGAATACAGTATGCTATAATACTGTATTAATTCAAACTCGTACTTTAGCTGCTTTTGTTGACTTCGCTAAATGTTGTCTTGTACTGTTGCTCTTATGTTTTTCTTGCACTCTCTCTTGCTCTTTTCATGTCTATAAAGGATCAACCTGACACACAACAAACATCTTGCTTATCCCAACCAGGAGTGGCAATAATTTTAGAGAGCACTGTCAGTCTGTAAATTAACAAGGAATGAAATATAGACTCAATAATTAAATAACCTCTTTTTTTGGAAAAGCATGTGCTTCTTTCTTTAATCTGTAATCTGAACAATTCCCCACCTAATGAACTTGTCAAAGACAGAAGCACAGTCAGCGCTTTCCTTGAGAACAAGGTTGCTGGAGTTCCGCATCTGTAGGAGCTCATCGAATACATCGCTCTGAAGAGTCAGCACCAACGAGTGGGCCTGGATCACCTTCACCTCATCTGTACTGACAGTCTGTATACGCAGAGTTACATCACTGCCATTGCCTAGAGCCAGCAAGGCCTCCATCTTCTGCACCAGCGCCATCGAGTGATTCAGAAGGGTTGCACTGTGGTCATTTGATGCCTCTTGCTTCAGAGCAGCTGCAGAGGAGACGGAATAAAATGTGTTCATAAACAATAGCATTCAGAAGTTTGGAATCACTTGCCACATAAATAATTCATGTTATTTTACATATTATAATATCTGGTAAAATGTGGATGTAAATATTCGAAAAATTCTTGAAGTTATTTTTAGTTTGTAGTTCAGTTTTATTCAGTAATTCTCTGAAGTGAATAATATTATAAATAATACTAAATTGTCTGTTTACATTTATTTTGTCAATTGCTGGGAGTTTTGATCTCAACTCTCAATATTATGAATTTTGGACATTCATGTTATTTAAAAATTTTTTTTTTTTAATTTTTGTTTTCACCTTCCTAGTGTTCTACTGAAATCTGAAATGCTATCAGGCCTCTGTTGTCTAACTAATTAAAACAGAAAAAAGAAAAACCTACAGATTTCACCACAGACAACTGTAGAATTAAATATTTTACATGCCAAATGATAGAAACGATGAAATTTATCGGTTTGGATCAATGCAGTGCATGAACACAAAATTGTCTAGTGGACTTTTTAGGCTAAGTATTCATAGGCAGGTGAGTATTTGTGAATGTGCTGACTTGTCGTGATTCATAATCCTTGTGTGAAATCTATATTTATGAATTTATGTTGGAACTGTGATGTTTAATTTTTAATATAATAATACATATTGCCATGACTAGCAGTAATGGAGTCAGGGCAAAAATTTGACCTTATATTATTAGATATAAGGTTACAGATTAATAGCTACTTAAAAGGCCTATATTCTGCATTTTTTCTTGCATTTTGCATTTTCGCCTAATGGGGATGGGGGGTTTAGGTGGTTTTCTGTACCAAAAAAAACACTTGACCAAAATACATGACCATTTTCAAACCTCTCAGACCTCAATTCTGATTGGCTGCCCTGTATTGTGCCTCATTCAAAAAGTGGTTCGGGCTGAAACACTCCATCTAACTTCACTGTGAATGTACAAGTCTAAACTCCTGTAAGCTGCACAGGTGGCATTATGTTTTTCATGACATCTCATTTTTGTAACTCATTTCTGTGTCTTTTTAGAAGGACAGGGAGTGTGAGCGGAAGAAAATCTAATGTTTACATGTCAACATTAGTTTATTTATTTATATTGTTATGTATTACTTTATTTTTGCTGGTGATAAGGTGCCGATTTTAGAAAAATCTGCCTCTGTTAATGTGGAATTCGTTCAGCCGATACCACCAGGGGTTCTTTAAGAAGCTGGTGCAAACAGCTGTAGATGAAAGAAAATAAATGAACAAATCAGTCACGCAATCTTGAACTCTTTAGGAGTAAAGGAGCGAGACAGAGAGCTTGTGACGCAAAGCCAGCTGCTCTACGCTCTGATGAAATCAATCAATTTCCTTTGCCAAAATCATTGACTAAATAAAATCATTTCAGTCCTGTTACACACTCTCAAGATAATTATGTTCCAGCTCACAAATGGAGCAAGTAGCTAAGAGGGCAGCTTCCAAATTCAAATTCAGATTCAAATGTTCAGGTCCTGATAGTGTGATTGAAGTTCATGGCTAGTAATGTAAGCTCAGTTCCTCTGTCCTTACAGCGGTTCTGGAAAATCACTGGCAGACGCAGCAGTGTGTGAGAGGTCTGAAAAGGAAAAGGCTCTGCTGGAGGAAGCATGTTTGCCTCCCAGATTGGTTGGTGCCCTATAATACGAGAAGGCAAAAAATGGTTGATTGACATGAAGGATATGAAAACGAGTGAAACTGCACATCTTTTCTAAATGAAAGAATGAGGCAATTAGAAGAACATGAACATGTGTCATGAAAAGTTGTAAGAACTTTTCATGACACATATCACAATATTTCATCTCTTTGAGTCTTGATAAATGAACATAAAGCAACTCAAGTGCCATTTTATAAAACTGATGTTTGAGTTTATGAAGTGTTAACTCATAATCATATCAGTCAGTAAGGCACAGTTTAACTGAAACTATTGAAGTGTTCAGTTAAAGTATAAAATAAACCAATATTAATGATTATCGAAATTTGCAGCTACTTAGAATCGAGATTGTCCTTTAAATGTTCATGCCAGATAGGCTCTACTTTGGATTCCAGAGCATTTTTCTAAAACTGCTGAAAACATTTTACTTCTGTATAGTGATAACATGGGCTGCCAAAAATCTTCTCACACTGACTAGAAAGTTATTGCACCTGAATGTAATATTTACATATTTAAACAGTTCATGGCAATGAGTGTCTTATTGTTATTTTCAGGCTGAAAAATATGTTGACAGTGTGTTCTCACCAGCCTCCTCCAGCCTGTATTGTCTATGTTTAGTCCGGGGAAGGTGAGTGGGAGATAAAGGTAGAGATGAGGACTGTGGAGACACTTATTCAATAATTCAGTGTCCACTGGCCTGGTGTTACATAAAAGATCAGTCTTACTCTAACTCTGCCATAAAACGTGCAGTTTTACAATATTATTACAATTCCATTTGTAATCTTTCCCTTGGAACATTAATAGGCATCAGTGAAAGTATATTCTAATCATGATAGTTGCAGATTTTAAGACAAGAATGCTAATATTCTTGCTATTTTTAAAGAATTCTTTTGGTGCTTTCATGCTATCTGAGCAGTTAATGAAAAGACAATTGGATCTTACCTCCTCCTACCGTCTGGACAGCGAGCATCACAAACAGGCCAGAAAAAGAGAGCATGGCTGAAATTCTCTGTCCAGAAAGGAAGTGCATGGCACAGCCGTTAACAGCCGCTCCTTCTTTCTTAATATCTTTTTTTTCCTTTCTTCCTTCT
Source organism: Brycinus macrolepidotus (assembly GCA_037974445.1). NCBI lineage: Eukaryota > Metazoa > Chordata > Actinopteri > Characiformes > Alestidae > Brycinus > Brycinus macrolepidotus. The sequence continues at coordinate 901,291 of JBBPCZ010000028.1, forward strand.
CTGGGCTTTATCTTTTTGCCTGTTTTTCTGTGTGATATGGCTGTGTGAGCATGAGTGTTTTTCAGGATATGTGTGTGTGTATGTGTGTGTGTGTCCCGTGTGGTGCCCAATCCTCCTGTCCCACACTCTTTATGTAGGACAGTGGCCCTTCCCATAGCCTCGCGAGGTACCATTGATTGGTGGAATCTGGCCGGGCCGTTGCTATGACAACAGCTTTGATTTTTGAATTTCTCCCTTTCTGAATGTTACATGGCATCGATCTGTGGCACTCAGCCAGCCGAGAGGGGCTTAAATGTATTTTTTTGGATAGGAGTGGGAGTATGAGGTGAGATTATATGTGCAAAATAGAAATCACCACATATGTTTTTTTTTTTTTATAAAAAAAAAACCATTATGAATCATAAACAACATACAATAATATACAAGGATAGTATTGTGCATTTGAAAGCAGATCATTTCAAAGATTATATCTGCAGTGGTATTTTAGGTTGCATGCTTCTCAGCAGGCAGCAAAGACAGAAAGTAATGACGAGACGAGAATAATCTCCGAAGCAAAATTTGTAAAATGTTGCATGTTCCTGCTCATTACATTATTCATCTATTTTATGTCATCACTACAACACTGTGAGGTTTTTGCTTTTTCCTGTGCCACATAACAGTAATATCTGATTCCATGTTCTATAATCCGTCCTGGTCACTTGGAATTGCCTAGTGTTATATTTATTTATGGCCATGATGCACAAATCCCAACAATGTGAACTTCTGCTGGCAAAACACTAATATCATGTGAGGAATAAACCATGCAAAACTTTTATACACCTATTCCCAAACTGTCTCTACCGTCCTCTTTTTACGCTTCATGATTAATTAATATCTTTATTCTATGAATATCCTTTGTGTTTGATAATGGCTTATATAAATAAACTAGACGTGAATTGACTCTTCTAGTCACTCCAACTTTAATCTCATCCTTCTGAAAGACCCAGTGATCAGTGACCTCATTACCCAGAAGAAAGTTTTTTTCCGTTCAGAAACTTGGTGACTATTTACATTTAAACATGCTGGATCCTTCTGGTTACAGTTACCTGTCGAAACCCCGATAAAACAGGCTGTGGTTGATTGATCTGGTTTCAACGTCAAAGAACTTTTACCATTTGATGTTATGTCTTTTGAATATGTCCCCTCCTATGCTCTCCCTAACCCCTCCTATGAACTCCCTAACAATTATCTCATCTCTTTGTCTTGCCATAATTGTACTTGGTTGCTTTAACATCCTTTTTGACACAAACTGCTCCAACACATTTGAGCTCATCTCAGCATTAGAACATTTTAACTTGATACAGCAACTCAGATTTATGGTCGTATTCTTGATATGCTTCTATGGTCTAGAATGATTTCTTTGTCTCTAGTTTGGTCTCTGGTACCTCTGATCATAAACAAATGCAACTTTGTCAGTCAAGTCAAGTCAGGTAGGTTCATTATAATTTCAGCCATACACACACACACACAGTACACAGGGAAATGAAACAACATTCCTCCAGGATCTTGGTGCAACACAAGAACAAAAAAACAGAAACATCACAAGACTACACAAGTGCAGACAAGACAAAATACACAGAGAGAATAGAGAGCAAGAAAAACACAAGAGCAACAAAACAACAGGGCAAGACAACATTTAGTGCAGTCAACATTTGAATGAATATATTATTATAACAGATACTGTTTTCTAGCAGTAGAGTTGTTAAAGTGTGCAAAAATGCAGAGTAGAGGTAGAACAGCGGTAAATAATAACTGCAAATAATAGCATCAGCAGGACAGAGACTGTGCAGTAAATAATAAATAAAGGGTGTTTACAGGAAATAATAAATAAAGGGTATTTACAGTGGCATTTGGGGTGCAAGTTGTTTAAGGCAGAACAGTTCAGTGCGTTTATGGATTGTGTAAGGAGGGGAAGAAGTTTTGTTCAGGGATGAGTGTGTGTGTGTGTGTGTGTGTGTGCATGTGTGCACTTTAAGATTAAGATTACTACTACTCCTCCTTCAGAGAAAATACCAATTGCCTATTGTGATATTAGGTTTGTCGGTTCCAATCCGTTTGTTATATCTCTGTCTAATGTACATAAACCTTCATGTATATTAGTTGCATTTCACTGCACGTTGTACGTGTATAACTGTGTATGTGACAAATAAATGTCTTGGATCTTGAATGCCTCTTCAGCGGTTTAGGTCACCTTACAAAAAGACAAGAATTTGTCACACAAGGTCCACACAAGCCCTCCCTTTTTCCCGTTATGTGTGGTGACCCTCAGGGATCAGTTCTTGGGCCTCTTCTCTTTTTAATCTACATTCTACTCCTTGATCAGATTATTTATAGCTGTGACCTTTCACTGCTTTCACTGCTAAATGGGTAGTAGTAGCCTAGTGGGTAAACTACCAGACTGTATCCCAGATTTGAAGTTTTGGGTGCAGGATAGCTTTTAAAAAAACTGATAAAACTGAAGTTTTGCGGTTCAGTCCCAAATCCTTACTCTCAAAATCAAAATTTGATCCATCACTTAATTATGATTTACATACCAGGTCCCTCACCAAAATTGCATTCTTTCATATCCAAATCATTGCTTTTCCCTTTATGACTAGTAATTGCACGCAAACTCTTGCTTCATGCTTTCATTATCTTTCATTTCCTGGCATAATTTCCTCTTTATTGGTCTCCCTGTAAAGTCTTTAGAAAGACTTACAGTAAGTATGTTCAGAATTCTGCAGCTAGCATTCTGCTCACATCACTGCTATCTTTCAGCTACACTGGTTACCAGTTCAGTCCTGTATCAAGGCTCCCAAACTCTGATGGCTCTCATTTCTCTACTTTCAAATCTGAAAGAAATCTTTTTTCTTTTTACCCCAGGTGAGGGGACCTTGGGATTGTCAAAAGTGCTATATAATTGTAACTTATTACTCTTTAATTCTGTTATGATGATGATTATGATGTTGATGATGATGATGATGATGATTATTAATGGACATGGTTTGAGGCTGTTTTGTATTCATATGCATAAGGTAAATAGGGCTGCAGTGGAGCATTAGTGGAGATTGGAAACCCTTTTTACTTAGTAGCCACAGTATTTGCAGGTCGATTTAAGCATTCATGTTAAATAGAGCATGAATGCATGTACAGCTGTGAACAGTCAGAAACATCACCAGAGCCTGCTGTCGGATGTCGTTAGTGAATGTTTCTATGTTTGTTAGAAAACTGCAGTCTTTGTCACTAACATGTCACTACAGGTTGCTTTTCACATAAAGCTATGAGGGAGCTGTTAAGAGATGATCAGAGATGGTAAGATCAATGCGACTCCCATCACACACTCTTTGGTCAGGTTATGTGTTTAGATGATTTTTGATCATGATCCAAAAGACATTCGCAAATGAACTGCAGCATATTGTCACTGTACGAAGAAAACCAGGTATCTCCATTTGATTTATTTTTTATTTATTTAAACACAGCAGCCACACTTTACAACGTGTGAAACCTTTCTTAGCAATTAACCCATGGAATCAGAATCAGAATCAGAAAACTTTATTGATCCCAGAGGAAATTGCTTCTGTAATGAGTGCTGCAACACACAGAGACACAGAGACAGTAACAATATAATATTAAGTCTAAATAAAATCTAAATAAAAAATCTGTAGAAAGAAAAAAGCTCAGTATGAATACCCTGTGCTACATACAGAAATGCTTGGTATAAATACTATATATAAGTAACACAGTTAACACAGAAAAACTACTGACACAAATGGTTGTTTGGAGTAAGTTATTGCACTTTTTAGAAAATCAGTAGTAATATTAAGTAATGAAAAAGTAGTATTGACCTAAGTAGTAATATTGCACATGAAGACTATT
>JBBPCZ010000028.1:912364-923359 GCA_037974445.1 Brycinus macrolepidotus
TGTGGTAATTCGCCCACGCTGTCACTCAGTCTCTCACAACTGCAGTATATATATATATATACATATATATATATATATATATATGTATATATATATAATAATATATATAATACTAAAATAAGCTACTATATCGTCTTACATTAAATACAAATGGAACGGTAGAATAAAGGATTTTCCTCTTAACTGATTTGCCGGTTATTTGTGCCCATTCTGCACTGAAGGCTGGTTCTATTTTTTTTTTTTTGCTTTGTGACCTCACTCACCTCTTCCTTTCACATCTCACACGCAACCCTGCTTGTTTCTCTGTACCTCTCTCTCTTCTACTTTCTCACTCTCTCTCTCTCTCTCTCTCACTCTCTCTTTTCTCAACCTCATTGCTATATCCCCTCACACATTAACATCCATCTTCCAATAGTTTTCCACCCCTTACATCCACCTCTCCTCACATACCCTCTCAGCCTCACTTGAGATACACTCTCTCTCTCTCTCTCTCTCTCTCTCTCTCTCTCCCCCTCCCTCCCTGCCACACGCTCTAACATATCACCACCATCATCTGTGCGCCTGTGTCTCAGTCTCTCCTTCTCTCACAAACACACACACACACACACACACGTTCTGTCCCTCGTTCTTGTCTTTTCTCACGTACACTCATGTCGACTGTCACCCAAGGGCAGATCCCTTTCTCCTCGTGTCCTGCAGCCTGGCAGTGGTGTGTGCAGTGTTTTGTCTTGGCTGCTCAGAGCTCTAGAGGAAAGCAGTGAGGCCATGGAGCACAACCACATCTTTACGGTTCTTTCTCCCAACACCAGTGCCTGGAGCCCGGAGCAGCCGCAGCCGAACAGTCAGCAGGGCTGCCCTCTCGCACCTCTGCCAGTCATCTACTACAGTGCCCTGCTCTGCCTGGGCCTGCCAGGTAAGAACCCCAACACGGAACCTCGCTATTGGTGTGGGTGCATGACTGATTCTCAAAATGAAGATTTGTGATTTTTTTTGTGTGTGTGTGTATGTGTGTGTGTGCGTGTGTGTGAGTTTGTGTATGAGTGTATTTGTGTGTGTTGCCATTCACATGCTGGTGAAAAAGTGTTTCAGATTTCTCATGGTGACCTTGTAACAAGTGGCTGCTGTTTGACAGATTCAACAGATTGCTGATGCATGTAAAGATGATATGATCGAGAAATATGGATCATAAATCTGATTCCTACTGGATTCTCGTATCAATAATCTTTCTTGTGTCGTTTCATTAATGAGATTGACCCTGACGGCACCTACCGGTGAGGCTGGGCTGACAAACGTGAAAAAAATCACTGTTTAACTCAAATTCTGGCACAGAAATTTGACCCTGAACATCCCATACAAATGACTGGCCACTCTTGTCTGTTGATGTTATTTACAGGTATTCCAAGTGAGCAATTTATTCACGCAGTCTCTTTCACAGTGGGCAGCAGTGTAGCGTAGTTTTGAGGCTATGAAGGAGAACAGAGCGCAGCCGCTGATGGTGAGATTAAGATCGATAGCTGTGCCTTTGAGCGAGGAACTAAGACTTGAAAAGTTGCAGACTTCATACACTTTATGAGGTGGCGTAACTGTTGTAAATCCACAGTCGGACTATAAGTGGTTGTGTGATTGTGTAAGTGGTTATTTAACATGGATAATTTGAACCACACCAGCAGGATAAAAATTGCATACGAAGGTTTTAGATGTCAAACTGACCTCGTAGAGCAGGCGTGCAGTCGTGGAGGGCCAGTCAGCAGCACGGTCTGGTGATTTCCATGCTCAAACACATTTGATTGAATCTGATTGAACTCATCTGTCAATATGTAGGTGTGAGAAGGAGAACTACCAACCTGTTCTGGACACCGACACCCCAGGAACAGAGTTAGGCACCGATGGTTTAGATTGCCTGTTGTATAATAAAGACACCCAGCCAACAGGTTGTGTGAGAGGCATCAGCTTGACATGTTGTAGGATATTGTGTCCTTGCATTCTGTCCCCAAGCCTCTTACAGAGGCCCGAGAAGAGGTAATGATAAAAAAAAAAAAAAAAAAGGACAAAGAATTATGTCCTGTTTCTGTTTAGTTCAAAAACGTTTTCATGACACTACAGGTAAAAAACAGGAACAGGGTAAAAAATCTATTTATTTATAAATTGCAAAGGCAGCATTATAGTAATATTTTGGATGAGACAGTGTGTGACATGCATCATGGAGGCAGATCTTCTTTGTCTGAATTTTTCTGAATCTGTGACCATGACCACATGACCATCCACTCGATGACCTTTCTTTATTCCGCCAGTGTCGCAGTCTCACCCTGTTCAGGGATCAGGCTAAGCAGTATCTGGTGTAAATTGGGAATATTAGATATTTATGACAGGATGTGTTCAATATGTTCAATCTGTGCATCAAAAGAGACTGGAATGGGAAAGGCTGGAAACAAAAGAAATCAGAGTGAGATTAATAATAAACTCAGAGCTCAGAGGGGGAGAGGTTGACACAGCTAAAATTAATTGCACCTTTTTAAATTAATTCTCACTTGTTAACGAGCTTGTACGTCACACACCAATGTTTTGCTGCAGTTCGACGATATCGGAGGAGAAAAACAGGAGAAAGTGGAACTTCATAAAGATAATAGTTTTTAAACGGCAAGCCAGATAATGGCCTGATTTGTGTTACGTAAACGGCACAATGACATGCTTCTTTTGTATTGTAACTAATGTAACTTTACTATATTGGGGCAATTATATCAATGAAATAATTTTGTGATCTGTAGTTTACTGGGTACATTTCAGCAAGTGCAGGTCTCCTCTGCCATTTTCATATCAGTCATAGTTCAGGCAACAGAATAGGAGATGAATAGAATAAAGTATAGAATAGAATAGAAGAGAATAGAAGAGAATAGAATAGAATAATTATTGTACAGTAAAGCGATTTGGCTGTGAAGTAATTGTTTAAAATAATTATTTGAAGCAACAGTATTATTATTAAATATTATATGCTGAATTGTAATACACTCAAATTAGGAATCAAATATGTTTTCAAATATGTTTTAGTGTATTTTATTGGTAAGGATGCATATACTTATGGTGAAGGTATAACGGGATATCTGCAACTGCCTCTGAAAGAAGGTCACAGATCCACATTAATGGCCTTTTCTACAGCCCGACACCACCAGGTGACACACACAGTACTTAATGAAGACATGGGCTGATTGATTTTCCTTTTAGGTCATCAATCTGGCCCATCATTCATATGGGGGAGGAGGATGTGGGCGTGTGAGAGAAACAGTAATAACGACAGAAACAAAAAAAAGTGTTAGAGTGAAACAGGGCCAGGTGTTAATTATCTAATAAGGCTGACAAATCCAGAAAAATGAAAAATGAAAAATGAAACGTAACAAAGTGTGCAATACTGCTCGAATTGTATTATGATGGCATCATTTGATTTGATGAGTGTTTGTGTAGCCGGAAACATGGCATTTTAGTTTTTGTTGCACCACTGCTTAAGCCACATTAAGGTCTATTTTACCTCTGACAGTAAAGTCACAAATATTCTTTGATGGGATTTTCAAGTCAGATGGTTCCTGCGCTGCTGTCTGTGTTAATCGTAGAGTTTAACTGGCAAAGAACGGCAATGCTATCGATAACATTTCCACATTGTGCTTCTTCAGTTCCTTATAATTGATAAAGTTAGTTCCTTTTTATGTGTCAGAATGATTTGTGTTTGTGTTAGATATCTTTGTTTTAAAATTCTATTGTGAAATAGGCATTGATTTGAAAATATGATAAAATAGGGCATATTCAAGATTCAAGATGTTAATTTGTCACATACACAGTTGCACACGTACAACGTGCAGTGAAATGTAACCCTGAATCGCCCCAAGATAATTGAACATAGAATAAAGAATAGAAAATAGAATAAATTGACAAATATACACAAATGTAAACAATATAACTACTACAACATATACAGAGCCCCACCCAGGGTGAGTCCCTGCCTCGCGCCCGTTGGCCCCGGGATAGGCTCTGGGTACCTGCGACCCTAGTAAGGATTAAACGGTCACAAAAAATGAATGAATGAATGAACATATACAGACTATAGACTAAATATATCTATTTACAATGGAGAATAAATGTGGGAGCTGTGCAAATGGTGAGAGGTAATGTGCTTTATAGTAAGAACGGGTGAAGGTGGCTCTACGCTTTGGGAAGTGCTGTTGAGCGTTTATGAATGTGAGGCTGGTTATAACTCATGAACTAGTTTGAAGGGATTTCTTCGGGTTAGTATGTAGATCGATGATACCATAGTCTCTTTGGATAAATTAGACAATGTTTCAGTCAATATATAGTCAAGTATTTTGGTAGCAGTAAAAAGATGTGTGTATATACGCGTCCTGTGCAGCAGTGCATGTGTTCAGTCCTGTGGATTAGTAGGCAGCTGCACCTTGTTTTCTAATGGTAGGAACAACTAGAGGTTCTGAGCAGGAGAGGAAAACTGGTTATGAACAGAATCTAAAAATACATTGTGTAACTGCTTTGTTTTTTATAAATGGAGCGTTTGCATAGAAAGTCGCAAGAAAAGCCTAACTCAACCCTAACTGTCACAAAACTGGGTGTTATGTCGGAACGGTGCTATTTTGCAGAAGGGGAAAGTTTGTGTGGCAATGCTAAGCTAAAGGCTTAACCGTAAACCCACAGAAAACACACACAGCGCCTCTAGCAGACAAAACTGGCTAATAATCCACAGGACCTACCAAGGCACTGTATTATTTATATATCTATTGACATCACGACTTTACTTGCGGGAACGCATCATCATGAAATAATGATTTGACAAATACAGGATACACAAATATAATTAATGTTATCCTTATTGTTGTATCCTTATTGTTTTCCTTGCATATCACTAATTAAGTAGCATGTTAAAATTGAACTCATCCATCATCATGCAATTAACGTTGTAATAACGTATTTTATTTAGCAGCTTATTTTGTTGAACACAGGGCGTTGATTTTCCTACAGATTACTTCATTGGTTATTATCCCATAACTTATGTTAGTCTACAGCATCTCCAGACATTGAATATATACAAATAGAAAGAATCGTAAGTCATGGTTTTATTTAACAGAATCAGTAAATAATATCTTAATATTTAACGATTGCGATTATTAATGGCTATTCATATACATTCTTCAATTCTTTATTAATGTAGATCTATTTATTATTATTAGTAGTAGTAGTAGTAGTAGTAGTAGTAGTAGTAGTTGTAGTAGTAGTAGCAGTATACTGTATTAACACAATTTAAATTCAATTCATTAACTTTGCATTAATTCAATGTGAAAAAAGCATTAGGTGTGTGTTAATATATAGTTATTTGTCTTCTCATGGTGTTTATATCATCTGCTATCATCTGCTTCTAGATATAAATGTGACATGAATGTTGTATAACTTTAATATTAAATAACCTGCAATTTTACATCAGTCATCTCTATTTATATATTTATTTTATTTATTAAACATTAAACGTTACACATACTCATTATCAATCTGAATCAGAAATGCGTTTTTCCTTTCATACCATTACATGTACATACAGTGTAATTAGGAGGGTCTTTGAGTTCGCCGATCATTTCACATTTATATTTATCATATGAACGGTGGAATATTATTAATATTATTTTTCCCTGCCCACTGGCACATGGTGACATTTTAGAAGCACGCACAAATCACTATTTTGCTATAAGAATGCAGAAATACAAGAATTTTATCATAGTTCATTATGATGAATAATGATTAGCATGTCCAGGAAAATGAAGGAACAAGATGAAACATTGAATGTTTGAGAGAGCGCAGAAAATGTCATCAGCATCCTTTTGTGTCTTTAGTGTAATTACATTTGTAATGTATATGTGTTTTTGTCACAGTCGTGGTGTCACAAAATCCGTGAAAATATGACTCACTTCACACTTAACTGCGATGGGATTTAGAATATGTATTACCTTCATACGTCTTGTGTGTTATTCACTGACTCCAGCGCTACACCATGAATTTGTGTGTGCGAGACTGGCACGGTGAATCTTTATCAAGAGAATCTTTCTCTAATTTCTAATCAGCTGATGTGCTGGTTGTGCTGTTCATATTTTCTAAACGTTTTGAGTACGGATTGAACTTTTCGGTCCGAACCTACTTTGTTATCTAATTGACTCATAAATCGTTCGAGTCCTACCATATGACTTTGATCATGATTCATTTTTGATGACGCATCCATGAAATAATGAAATTATTAACAATTATGAATGATCTGCAGTTTATTAAAGCTAATTTTTTTCCCCACCAGTCATGTCCCGTTGACTCAAGTTAAATGTAATCCTTTGTGAGCCAGGGAAGAACTGCTTTTTTTTTTTTTTTTGTAAGGAGAAGGTGTTTTCTTCTATTAGTAATCAAACCAGCTGGGTGCAAAATTACCTTCTGGGACACCAAAAGGGGCCTCGGCTTAAATGAGGCCAGAGCCTTTTTGTCCATGTTCGCTTTATCGCAGTGAGAGGTCACTCTGATTGTTCTCGTGTGGCTTTCAGAGCCGTGCATGCTTTAGAAGACAAAGGTGAGGCTTCATCCTCGAGCTGTTTTCACTGGGTCGCTCTCACTCGGATTCAGACTGCTCAGGTTGTGCTGTAGTGCCGTTATTCTTGCTCAAATGCTGTTGCGTATCCACCTTTATTAAAGATAAGAAATGGGACAGAGGCAGGACTGGGTGCCACCAACTGGCACAGCTGCTGGAGGGGGAGTGAGAGCCATGAGGCAATCATCACCCAGGAGCATGACTTCAGAAGCATATAGGTTTGGGGAAAGCAAGATTAAGGACCTCATGGACATCGGCACATTGAAGTCCAGTCAGACTAGTTGCATTACAACAGCAACAGAAGGCTTTACACAATTTGTCCTTTTCATATTGCCACAGTCACAGAACCTTAATGCTTAAAACATTAGTATATGTTTTTTAGTGGTGTAAATGTTTTTCTTCCCTTCACGTTTAAGGGGTAGAAAATCCACAAATTCATGTGTCTATATGTGATTTTTGTACTCTGTTTGTTTGTTCTATTTAACATTGAAGCTTTCTGCCATTAATTCTGCAAATCCTCACTGGGTATTTAAAACTGTGCATGTGTGTTTGCATGTCATAGGGTATTGTTGGTGTGCATAGCTGTCTTTCATGCACTGAGGTCTGATTCCCTGTAGGGAAAAGTACCCCACACTTATGAGAGTCCTTGGACTAGACTCCTAATGCTACATTCACCTACATCTGAAACAATATTCAGTTGTAAGTCACTGTAGATAAGGGTCTGTGCATAAATGTAATAATCGTGCACAATTTAAATGAACTTCATTAACGTTGTATTCTGTAAAAGTGCCCTCTTGGTCTGTGTGTATAGTTGTTTTTATGGCCATTGTTAAAGTGACGGTCAGTGAGGTATAATTGTCTCAGTCTCATCCTGGAAATAAAGTTCAGGCTTTTGGCCAGTGACCCCCAATCTTAAAGCATCACTGAAGCTCCCTCTGAGCAGTATGATATTAAATGATATAACCATCATGTTGGCAGTGAGGGGTGCTAATAACTTGCTAAATCATGAATAATTAAAGAAATAATAAATAATTTATGTTAATCAACGTTACTTTTGCTCTATCACTATGAAGGGTATGCGGTATGGCCAAAAAATATAACATCATGACACTCGACAATGTTTTAAGGATTTGAGATAAGATAAGATAACTTTATTTATCCAGAGGGAAATTCTTTAAAAGAGAAAGAAAGAAAGAAAGAAAGAAAGAAAAACAACATAACATGCAGAAAAATGCAGAGAGCACGCCAGACAGGCAGCCGTCCGCGACGGCATCGGAAGTGAAATGAATATGAAATGATATACATCTGATATAACAATATTTCATTTTGTGAGCGAGTTGGAACAGACAAAATGCACAAGCAACAGACTATTTCCACATTTGAAAAGGTTATGAAAAACTGAATAATGTTAAATAAAGGAACAGGGAAACATTAAACAGCTGGTAAAAATAATAAGATAGTAAAGAAGACAAGGAAAGCTACTAATAAAATAAAACGAGATACTCTACTTGTTTCTCTGCAGTTTATGAAGTCACTAAACACTGCATGTTGTTTACAGACTCTCTGTCATTACAAACACGGTTGTTCAGTGTTTAAGAAGTACTGAAAATACTCACTATATGCACATATTGTGAAAGGTCAAGGAAATGAATTTTACGAAAGATTTTATCAAGATATCGCATCATCATGTTGCCTCACTATATTGACACCTTTTGTTTCAGGCCACAAGAGCATGTCTCTCGTACGGACTGTAATTACAACACGTCTTTGAGTTAAAATCGCAATGAGCCCAGCTTTTCTGCTGGCGCTCATTTTATCGTTCTCAAATGAGCCTTGCTGTGTTTACCTTGTTCTCTCTTTTTTCTCTGTTTTTCACAGCAAACATCCTCACAGTCATCATCCTGTCTCAGTTGGTGCTGCGGCGTCAAAAGTCGTCGTACAACTATCTCCTGGCTCTGGCTGTGGCCGACATCCTCGTTCTCCTTCTTATTGTGTTTGTCGACTTCCTATTGGAGGATTTCATCCTTGGAACCCCTTTACCTCCCTCCGTGAACAAGACAGTGCAGGTACTCGAGTTCTCCTCCATGCACACCTCCATCTGGATCACGGTGCCGCTGACGGTCGACCGCTACATTGCTGTTTGCCACCCTTTGCGCTACCACACCATCTCCTACCCTGCACGCACTCGCAGAGTGATCCTGGCTGTTTATACCGGATGCCTGCTCTCCAGCACCCCATACTACTGGTGGCCTGAGCTGTGGCACGGGCTTCCAGGGTCAAGTGCAGGGAGCAGCAGCAGTGTAGGGCAGCATGTGTTGGTGTGGGCACACTGCGCTATCGTCTACCTGCTTCCCTGCTCCGTCTTCTTCTCTCTTAACGCAGTGATCGTCAGGAAGCTCCGCTGCCGGCGTAGCTGCTTTCGCCTCCGCGGTTATTCCACCGGCAAAACCACTGCAATCCTGCTGGTCATCACCTCTGTGTTTGCCATGCTGTGGGCACCACGGACCATCATGGTCCTGTATCACCTGTACACCGCGCAACCGGCCAAGCCCGGCTCCGCCCGAATGCTCCACCTGGTGACTGATGTGGCCAACATGCTGGCCCTGCTGAACACTGGAGTCAACTTTTTCCTGTACTGCTTCATCAGCAAGCGGTTCCGAGCGATGGCCGCCACGGTTCTCAAGTCCTTTTTCCGCTGCAAGAAGCAGCCGCCACCCTTCTATGCCAGCCACAACTTCTCCATCACCAGCAGCCCCTGGATCTCACCTGCCAATTCCCACTGCATCAAAATGCTTGTTTACCAGTATGACAAGAATGGCAAACCAGTCTGCATATCATCCTGAGCACAGGCCTTAAACACAGACTGAGCTGCACTTAATCAACTGCAGCCTCAAGTCAAACAAGTAGAGCAACCACGAGGCAGCGGATCACATTTAAATGTTCGTAACTGGTTTACAAAGGACGGACGTAACATTGTAAAGGCTGTACACAAAACATGGCGATAACTTTTGATGAAGCTGTCACTATAAAAACCCCAGCAGTGACTATCAGGATATTAATGCAAAAAAAAAAAAAAAAAGACTTATAATCTAGTAAATTCTAGAATGTCCTAACCTGAAAGGGTCTGAGATACATCTGATGTACTTCATAGTAGATGGAAGAACACAACTGAATACGACAAGTTTTGCTCTAAATCTCGTAGGAACAGGTGTATTTTATCTGAGTGTTTCTTCTGTGGCATTTGACTGTATCCTTCAGTAGAATTTTGAAAGCTGGAGTGGGATCAGTCCTGATCCAGCAGAAAGTTGCCTCTTCTGTAACGTTACTGTATGATGTCTCTGACTTTCAGTGGTGGCTCACATTGCAGGCCTTCTGCACAAGGTACTGCAGATAACAGAGCTAATATTTACATTTTAATATGATAGGGAATGTGATTGAGTCTAAGAGGCTAATATTAAAAATCAGCCTTTCCGATGTGTTCTGTTCTGACAAATGAAAACTGCACAACACAAAGGCTCAGTTTCGTGATGTTCTGATACTGTATAGAGCTTCTGTAAACCTGACTGTTAGACACACAATCAAGGCAAAAATTACCTCATTAGCCAAAACTCATTTGAAGGGATATGTCACAGGTAGATGGACTTTAGTACTTATTCTTAATGCCAGTATTAGCACACACTGAATGTATTTGTACTTATATAGAACCTCTGATGTAACCTGTCCACTTATTTGTTTGATTTGTTTTAATTAAAGACGTGAACAAGTGCCATGTCATACCTTGCAAAGTTTGTTTTTCTCACAAAAATTAAATAAAAATGAATGACTTATAAATGGACTCTGGTACTGAATCTTAAATTGGGGGACTTTCAGCCGTCTCTTTTCAAGAGTTAGCTTTTCCAGGCTTAAGAATATTTTAGCAGTTAGAATTAAATAAAAGTTCATAAAGGAAATGAACAATTAAACAAAACCTTTACCAGTGATTCAGAGTCAACAGCTATAAGAACATAGCTGGTCAGAACACTATGTAAAAGTAGGCTAAATACTGAATACATGCATTTAGTAGCGCATTTCATTGTAATGCATGGTCACATATTCAGAATATATTTAAAATGCATTTTGATAAGGCACTTGGGAAAATCTGTTTGAGTTTACTGCTACTTTCACAATCCCCTGAGCACATACAGCAATATAAACTCATGTCTTTTGCATTCTGTGAATTGTCACAAGCTTCCTAAATGTAAATGTACTGTACTGAATATAATTTTATATCTAAATAGTATAGACTATGAACATATTTTAATACGTATTAGGGTCATTCCGTGGAATCGGTACATTTTGCGTCCCAGAGAAATAATCTGTCATAAAATCACTGTAATACTATATAC
>JBBPCZ010000028.1:923459-939915 GCA_037974445.1 Brycinus macrolepidotus
TGCCATACGTTGCCACCCCTCAAAAATTCCTGCCCCCCTCTTGCCACCACACAAATATTTTTCTAGATCCGCCCCTGGTTGATGGTGTGTGTTTGGTATAGGCTGTGAATCTTGTGGCTTTACGAATACTAAAACTGAATGCCAACATAATGAACCAATACTCAAATTATTCAGGCCAGCCCTACTCAGCACCTGTAAGTGGAGCTCATGAAATGGGATGAAAATCAGTGTTTCTAATAAAGCAGAAAAGGCTCCTGCTGTTGTCTGATACTACAGCATTTGTTTATCTGAACTTTTGCTCAAATGGATCCCCGAAGTCCTCCAGGAGATACGAAATAAGATTCTATCATAACTTCTTTTGACTGACCTTTTCATTCCAGATGGAAAATATTTCTGACGAAGCTTTCTGGCCACTCTGTTTACCCTGAGGTTATGGAGCACTAATTCTATAGCAACTAGAGCGTGACCCCTGATTTTGAGTAACTCGGTCTATGGGGCACAGACGGGTCATTCTCACAAAACAGCTTCAAACTATCATAATCATCATAATGAGACAATATGCATATGATTTAATAGGTCAGCTCTATATGGTAAAGCTCATACATTTTGCAAAATACATGTTTTAATTGATAGCATTAAAATACTTAGAAAAGAAAAAAATCAAGAGAAAAATCACCTAAAATCTATTAAAAATAAATTGAATTATTCAGATTTATTTTTAACTACTCAACCAAGTATCATTGTTGGTACATAAAAAAATAATTATTTTTAAAAGGTCATACAAAAATAAATTAAAAAATTAATAAAAGTAACTTTTTGCAGTGTCCATCACATTCACAACAGTCTGGATCAGCTCTCGAAGAACATCCAGTAAAAGCTATTTCTTCACTGGGCACCAGAGGTCCCCACTCCCATCTTATTGGGACCAGGTCCTGCTTGAATCCACCACCTTTGCGTGACATAACTAACAGGACTACGTGGACCAGTGGATTCACCAGAACATTCACATGTTTTTGGGGGCATTTTTGTTTTTGTTTTGTTTTTTTTGTCCCAACTCCAAGCTCCAATATTTCTCTTTCAAATGTAGTGGAGTAAATGTCAAGTTTATTCACTGATTTTCCATAACCACTTAGTCCTTACCAGGGTCACGGGTACCCAGAGCCTATTCCAGGGCCAACGGGCGTGAGGCAGGGACTCACCCTGGGGGGGGCGGGGTGCACACACACACCTGCATTCAATTTAGAATCCCCAATTCGCCTGACACGCATAGCTTTGGACTGTGGGAGAAACCGGAGACCCCGGAGGAAACCCCACCACCACGAGGAGAACATGCAAACTCCACACACACAAGGCCGGGACCCGCATTCAAACCCCCAACCCTGGAGGAGTGAGGTAACAGTGCTTTCCACTGCACCACTGTGGGGCCCAAAAGTAAAGTTTAAGTAAAGTACAGATTCTCGAAAAATGTATTTATATACAATAATCGAGTAAATTAGTTACTGTTGACCCCTGCTGGACACAAGCTTTTACCAGAAAACATGAGCTTCTCCATCTCCTTCGCTAAAAGCAAACTACTCTGCTCATATTCTCATAAGTGATACAGGAAACAAGAGAAGGACATTTTCCTATGTGGAGCCAGACACATGGTTTGACATTTGGGGACTCCATTCTATGTTATTCCGCTCATGCGACAGACATAGACTCAAGCGAGCAAACTGCTATGAGACATAATGGACAGAGTCATTACTTAGTTAATTAAAATCTAAAGGGGAAATACCCAAGGTAGAAGGTTACAACAGAATACTATATGTTCACTTTACTAACAATCACATCCATTAACAGTTGATATATCAGTCAGTAAAGCACTGTTTGAAACTGTTCAATAAAATGATCCCAGTCAATATCATGCTTAGCTCATTTAAATTGGAGAAAAAAGGGCAGGGGCTCTCCAGCACCACTAATCCAATCTACTGTTTCTTATAGTCACAGCATGTTCTAAACTCATCAACAGATGATCACCACAGCTGCCTAAGCTTTAAAAAAAAACAAAAAAAAAACAAGTAAACAAAAAAACCATTTTCCCATTTTGTTCACCATTTGGCTTTTGTTCATATCTTGCACTTCAGCATAGTTCCAGGAGGAGGCACAATTGAGCTGTCTGAATGCTGGTAAACAAGCAAAGAAATGAAATAAAGTGGCCCCTTGGAGTCACGCATGAACACATGGTGTGAACAATGTGAAATTCTTTCTCTGCATTTAACCCATTCACCAAGTGAAACAGGGGGCTGCCACCAACAAGAGGCACCCGGGGAGCAGTGTGTGGGGACGGTACCTTGCTCAAGGGTACCTCAGTGATGACAC
This sequence comes from Brycinus macrolepidotus, assembly GCA_037974445.1. Classification (NCBI taxonomy): domain Eukaryota; kingdom Metazoa; phylum Chordata; class Actinopteri; order Characiformes; family Alestidae; genus Brycinus; species Brycinus macrolepidotus. The sequence continues at coordinate 925,821 of JBBPCZ010000028.1, forward strand.
TAGCAGTCCTGGGGTTTGAACCCACAACCTTCTGATTGCTGGGGCAACTCCCTAACCACTTGGCCACCAGCTGCCCCAAAACTGTATGGATGCTTTGGATGCTTAAAATATACCAGTATTAACTGGAAAAATCTCACAGTGCAAAGAAGATGATAAAGATTAAAGTTGTTTTTTTTTTTTTTTTTAAGCAAACTGCAAAAAAGCGCACACTGAGCAGACATTTTGGCTTTTTTGAAATCATCGGCGCTTATCTTCCTAGCAGTGTGCAGACTTATTCATCTCCAGTCCTCATACAGCAATCAAACATTCACTGTAAGACCGCATACTTAATTCAAGCTCATCAGTAATGTTCCATGAGGCACAGTTGCTCCTCTTCATAGCCCACTTATTAATTCAGCACACCAACACACTACACGTTGGTATCTACCTCAATCTTTGCATTTTTTACACACTTAATGACTCTGCTGCTAGAACACATTATCTGTTATAATACTCTAGTCATCAAACTGGTACTGTACCTGCTCATGTTGAATGCACTCTATGTTGTCTAATCCTGCTGTACTGTACTGTTTGCTCTTGTGATACACTCTCTCTCTCTTTGCACTCTGTGTAGTCCTGAAGAAGTCTTGTTTCTGTTTTTGTACTTAGTGTTGTACCATGGTCCCGACCTACTTGATTTGACATACTCTGTGTGTGGTCTAGGTGCTCAGGCTACTTCATGCCTTTACATTCTCTTAAGTATTCACCTCTGCCAGTACTTCAAAAACAACAAGATGCTCTTGGATGTAAATAATGGATGCTGGATGTTCAGTAAGTATGCCTACCTACAATCAATTTGATCAGTTCCACTGACCATATAGGTGCACTTTATAATTTACAGTTACAGACTGCAGTACATCTGTTTCTCTGCATCATTTGTTTTAGCCCATTCACTAATGTTCTAATGTTCAGGACCCCCATAGGACCACAAGTGAGCAGGTTTTATTTGAGTGGCGGATCATTCTCAGCACAGCAGTGACACTGACATGGTGCTGACATGTTAAGTGTGTGTGAGTCCATCAAAAACAGTAGTGAGTAATCCACACAGTGCACCTACTGTATATGGTCAGTGGAGATGATCAAATTAACAATGAGTGTATATACTAGGTAAGTTTGCCTTATGAAGTGGCTTGTGTCTCAGTACCCAAATGCGAGTTTATGAATGAGACATCAGTACAGTCAAATGGGAGGAAAAAAGATGGTAGCCAATATCAGTGCATCATAAATCATAGAGATACTATTGAAATTATTTAATAATAAAATGCTGAATGTACAGCTGAAGCTTTACTGAATATCAGCATATAACCATATAAGATCAAAATATTGTCTCCTTATTGCAACACAACAAATACCTGAATCTAATATTTCATTACACACCTGTGCATATCTCTGAAGTAAACCCTGCAGACATTCCATCTTGCATTGCTGAATGACAAAGATACAGTACGTAAGGATCTGCGGTAAGGTAATGGACGAGGGCCAAATGTTAATTAGATGCGTAATGAGGTCGCTCACGAAGGCTTGCATGGATTGCAGACTGAGACACTGTTGAACCCTCTCTTAAAGGGAAAAGATGAAGTAACAGGACCCAAACACACAGAGCTGACTGTCTCTGGACTGTCTGAGCGTCTGCTTCCAGACACTGTGTTGCCATGGTGAAGCCAGGCTACCGATGCCCATTGCTCACATGGAAACGGTGAAAGGAGGTGGGGGCTCTGCATTTGGGTGCCTGCAGCACTGTACAGCTGATTAGCTTGAGTTCTGTTTTCTCCAAATGCACACTAATTAGGCAAGGATAGCTTCAGAAAACAGCACAGAAAATCTCCTCTAGAGACAAAGGCACAGACAAAGGTGCAGAATTCTGTGCATCGGTACCTGTGGAAAAGGTCCTGTGACTTTACTGTCCCTTTGGAGGTAAAGGGAGATAACATGGAGTGTGATATTTGATGCGAGAAAGGGTGAAGTCGACAGCAGTAAAATGCATACTAACGCTTTACTTTACTTCCCCCCTGCAAATGCACTATGTAATCAGAGTATCAAGACAGGAATACACATGCTGGCAGTGGAAGTTGAAAGGCAATGGTGAAAACAATAATATGTCAGTAATAAAGGATTGTAGTATCATGGCTGACTTGCCAATAGTACAAAAAGGGGAGGAATAGAGTCTAAGTTAAAGTTAAGAAAGTTCAGACCCAACCAAGCAGCAAAGGTGGACTAAGGCCAGTGCTTAAGAAGAAAAAAGAACAAGCCCTAACCTGACAAAAATAAAGACAGCGCCTGGCACTCACCCCTTACCTGCTGTGTCTATACGGAGTTTTACTGCTGAGAAGGAATGCCCAAACTACCTGTCCACATGTCGTGCTGGAGGGGGAGAACAAGAAAAGTGGTGAGGGAGAGAAAAAGTGAGGCTAAAACAAACGGCATTACTACTTTTGCTACATGTTGTTTTGCACCAAGAAGAAAAACAGACTGAAAGGACAAAGCAGCCTCACATGCGCACAGAGCACCCACACAAACTTACTAGAGGGAGCCTTTCTTCACCAAGACTCGCCACTGCTCGGGAAGTCAAAGCCCCATCTTTAAGGAAGTTAGATACATAAGAAAAGAGAAAAGAAAGAACATACATGGCTTTTTTATGCACAGCACTAAATTAAACTGTGCTAAGTAAACCCTTTTTTTTTTTAAAAGAAATGCAATTGGTTAGTGTTATGGAAGTTCTGATAATGTCCATAATACGCATTAAAAACAACAGAACAACATTGTGATGTAATTTAACACAATTGTGTTCAGTAGTATGAAGTGTGCTAAAAAATTGGCCCATAAAATAAAGGAAGTTTTAAGGAAGTCATATTTTGTGACAAAGTTTCCCTTTACCTTGGCAGGGGAACTGATTGCATGCTGAGGCTGTCTGGAGGTTACTGGGTTCAGACAGATGAGTGGACTCACCATGGAAGCTTTCAGTTCCTCACTAGAATATTCAGTCAGAGCCCAGTATGGCAGAGAGGTCAGTGTGGCATTAAAGACATGGGTTTTTTGACTTGGAACTGGAAAATAAATTAGGAAGCACCATATTGGGGAGGCTTTTTACCCGCATGGAAATTTATTTTTGTAATTACGATCTTCTCTAAGGTTTTATTTCAGCTTACAGTGTAATGAACATATAGGTTGAAGCTCTCACTCATGGGAGCATGTGGGTAGGGAGCTCTTCTCAGAAGCATCCCTCGCTCCATTAATCACGTTGTCTCTAAGAAACGGCAGCTCACTAAAGTGACAGGCCGTCACAGAAGCTCTTGCAGCTCTCTGTGCGTTCATATCTTCCTGTCTCCACTTCCATTTACGGGTGCCTGAGCCCTGTCGTCTCGCACCTGCCTTGAGTGGGTCTTTATGCATGCACGCTGCCCACATACATCAACAGGCAGCTTGTGGATTCTCTCTCGCGGACGGACACAATGACTGTGATTGCCTTGACGACTAAGAGCAGAGGAAAACTAATTGCGCTGCCCAAAGGGTCTTGTCAGACCGTCTCTCACAAATGCCACCATCTCCCACAAATGTCTGTGCACTTGGTAATTGAAAATTTCTAAGAACTGGGATGTCAAGCCACTCAGTGAGTAATGTGTTGACTGTGTATTGGTTTCTGGAGGTTCTATATTTCTATAGGTACAGGTGTAATATATGCTACATATATATATATACTATATATAGTACTATAGTACTACAATATTTCTGTCTTAAATGCTTCCTTTCCTGATAAATTAGAAGCCAACAAACGCATCTTATTCTAAAGAAGGCATTGTAGGGTATGGCTACAATGCCTTTCTTAGCTTCTTTGCTTCTCTCACTATCATGTCTTTTTTGGATTGCATAGTGATCCAAAAAACACCTACATAATTTTCTTTTTTCATCAGGTTGGAGTAATTGTAGTGCAAGAGATAGGACTTCTACCACAAGTCCTAACTTTGAGCCAGGAAAATGCCTGCAATGTGCTCCAAGTAAAGCATTCACACAGTTGCTGTAATGTCAAGTGAATAATTAGAAGGCCCATATTCTCTTTTCTGTTTTACCTGATTATTATTATTCCCAGCAATTCACTTTTAGCATTTGTAAGGTTTTTGATATGAAAGACTTTTTATCTTTGCATTACCATTTAACCTCCCTATCACTTATAATTGTGCTACTATATTACTGTGATCTCGGTTTTGATTGTCTGTTTTCCATTCAAAAAGCAGTCAATGAAATTGTGCAGAACAAACTGTACGCCTGGACTGAAATTCTCAGGGATGTCAGTCACTCCTGTCTGAAGCCTTCAGAAGGTTACGCAATGATACGTCTGACAGCCAGAAACAGATCAGCATTATTCAATTTATCCTCTGCTCCAACAACCGCTACAGACTCTCTACATTAATAACTCCCTTTCTTACTTCAGTGTAAATAGTTGGGCTCAACTGTTCTAAATGGGGAGTCATGTGGAAACGCATTCATGGATGTGACATCACTACCATGGTGATTTCAAATGGAGCTGTATTCCCAGCTTAAATCCCATCTATGGACTTTATAGACCGGAAAGTGAAAGGTAGATTTTCAAACTTAAAAATGTTCATTAAGCTTTTCTTGACCTGAGCCCTTTAAGAAGGAAGGCATTTCCAAAAACCCTTACAAAACATGTCATCACGGAGATCTCTAAAAGCTTAGCTTTGTCACTTTGCTTGATGCTCAGCTTTACATGAATTCAACCTATGGAGAGGCAAAAGAAAATAGATCAGACTGCATAAGCATAGCCTTTGAGATTCAAATCACTGGAGTCTGGAGAGGATAATTTGCCTGCATTTAGACTGAACACCCAGGTGGGTAAACAAAAGGCTTTGTTGTCGGGTTGACTTACACTATTTGTTAGATTGCACAAGGTGGCAAAAGTCAACACCGCTCGCGGTTTATGCGCCATTAAGACCGAAGCACGACTATCCTACTTCGGAGGGTCATTATCCGCTTAGAAGTAATCCTACAGTTCCTTGACTAGGTGTTATGCAAGGAGGAGATTACTTTATGTAACCACAACTCGCATCCCGCATTCCACCTTACCATTCTCCTGCAACGCAAGCGCCCCTCTTTCAGCGCTTCACATTCAGAATTTTCTTTTTTCAGCAAATGGGCCTTGGACAGAACAATAGATCAGCTAGCACAATGGCAGATGCACACCAAGACTGATTGGGTAAGGAGCAAGACAGGTGGATCCTTATAAGGTGCTTAGAAAACTTCTAAAGTGCTTAGAAATGAGTGCATTGAAGAGATGAGCCTATTTCAACGCCAGTAATCTCCATATTTGGTTCACGCACCGAAGACAGTAGAACTGAAATCCTAATGTGAAATGTATTCTTTTTTATTTATTTAGAACAAATTTGACAAATGCTGTTTAGTTTGTTTTCTCTTTTCTTTATTTCTTCAAACATAAATTTGACAGTCCTTTATAGTACTACAAAACCCATCAAATGAAAGTGTAAACACACAAAATATGAGAGATTAAATCCCCAGCTGTACAGATTCTGTACCCCTATTTCAGCCTGCTCCCAGCAGTTTGTACACACACACAGGCCATTCTTCAAAAGCAGGGGTCACTAAAATCAAATTTATTTTGATATTTTATTTTATCACCCCGGGGCATGAATGGCCAAAAGCTCATGAGGTCTTTCTCAACAGTCTGGCCTGGGCCGTTCTCAATTCAGTACACTTAAAACATCAAATCAGAGGTCGTCAAAAGTGTTGGATACGGTTTCAACTGTTAGCAAAACAACATTTGATCATAACTATGCAGCACCAAAAACAGGTGTTAAATTCTTTATTCCTGTTTTTAACAGGAACATAATTCACATCTGGCAGGAGTCATTTAGATATGCTTTATCAAATGTATTTTTTCTCTCTTTTAAAGTTGATGCCTTTGTAAATACAGAAATTAACAAAACAGCCAACAGATTCACAGCATATGTAGAACTAGGGGTGCATGGTAATATCATTCCTGGACAGATGTTTCAATTAGACTAATATTTCAAACTGATAGTTGATGACATTTATTTAACTCAAGAAGAGCAAAATCTTTAAGCAATACTGGAATAACTAAAGAATTCAGCCCTAGACCAATGCAACCCTATCACAACCAGCTTGTTAAAAACACAGAAAATATACACACTAAATATATGAAATCTCTATATAAGATAATGGAAGCCTAATGAAATTACATGCCGATGTAAAAAAAAAAGGACCAAAAATAAACAAAGCTATATAGTAGCATACTACCATTTAAAAATGGAGGTACTAATCAAAAACTGATCTCAAGTCAAGTAGGTTTATTACCAGTTCAGTCATATACACAGTGCACAGTAAAATGAAACAATGTTCCTCCAGAACTCTGCTGGAACACTAGAATAAAAACAGAATACAGGTTATGTTTCATTTCTGACTGAGGAGGCTGATGGCCTAAGGGAAGAAACTGTTCCCCATTCTGGCAGTGGAGGCCCGTATGCTAGAGGTAGAAGATGGTGTGTGAGGGGTGTATGGGGTGTATGCATCAAGCCATGATGCAGCTACAGAGAATGCTCTCTATAGACACTGCTGGGCCTTCTTGGTGATGGAGCTGGTGTTGAGGGTCCTTGTGAGGTCCTCTGCAATGTGAACACCAAGGAACTTGGTAATCTGGATGATCTCCATTGTGGAGCCGTTGATATTCAGTGGAGAGTAATCATGTCATGCCTTCCTGAAGTCAGCAACCATCTCTTTTGTTTTGTCCTCATACAGACACAGGTTGTTGGCTTTGCACCAGTTCATTAGCTGACGCACCTCCTTTCTGTGTGCCACCTCATTGTTCCCGCTGATCAAGCACAACACGGTCATGTCACTGGTTGTGTGGTCTGAGCTGTGCATTGCTGCACAGTTGTGGGTCAGCAGTGTGAACAGCAGAGGGCTGTGCACACAACTCTGGGGGGCCCGGTGCTCAGTGTGGTCATACTGGAGATGTTGCTTCCAATCCTGACTGACTGAGGTCTCCCAGTCAGGAAGTCCAGGACCCAGTTGCAGAGGGAGGTGTTCAGCTCCAGCAGGCTCAGCTTCCCGAACAGATGCTGAGGAGTGATGGTGTTGAATGCTGAACTGAAGTCTATGAACAGCATTCTCACATAAGTGTCCTTTTTGTCCAGGTGGATGAGGGCCAGGTGAAGGGTGGTGGAGATGTCATCATCCATAGAGCAGTTGGGATGACATGCAAACTGCAGGGGGTCCCGTGAGGGAGTAGCTGCAATTTTATGTGCCTCATGATGAGCCTTTCGAAGCACTTCATGATGATGGGTGTGAGGGCAACAGGATGATATTCACTGAGGCAGGACACTGACAGCTTCTTTGGCACAGGCATGATGGTGGTGGCGTTGAAGCACATTGGAACAACGGTGATGCTCAGAGAGATATTGAAGATGTCTGTGAGAACATCTGCCAGCTGGTCTGCACATCCCCTGAGCACAAGACCAGGAATGTTGTCTGGTCCAGCAGCCTTCCATTGGTTGACTCTAAGCAGAGTTTTCCCCATGGTCAGACAGAGCACCTTGTCACTGGGGGGCGGGGTGGTCTTCCTCGCTGCCATGGCATTTAGTGCTTCAAACCATGCATAGCAGTGATTCAGCGCATCTTGAAGGAAGGCCTCACCTTCACAGGCAAGTGGAGATGCCCTGTAGTTGGTAATGGTCTGGATGCCCTGCCACATGTGCTGTACGTCCCTGTGAGTGCTTTACTGCTCTGATGGCCTGGGACAGGTTGGTCCTTGCTGTTATCAGGGCATTGTGATTACCTGATGTGAAGGCAGTGTCTCAGATTCTCAGACACCTCTGCAGTCATCCATGGCTTCTGGTTGGGATGCGTGGTTATGGTCTTGGAAACAGTAACATCATTGATGCACTTGCTGATGTAGCCAGTCACCGACACCATGTACACCTCCAGGGTGGTACAGCAGATGTAAGTTGCAGCCCCCTAAACATGTCCCAGCCAGTGTGCTCAAAGCAGTCCTGAAGAGCAGATATGGCTCCTGGGAGCCAGATTTCCGTCTGCTTCAGAAAGGGCTTGGGACGTTTGACAGGCGGTCTGTATGCTGGGATCGGCCTTACAGAAAGTGTTGGACCCAGAAACACTGCTGCAACTTAGCACACCATCATCTGTCTCTGTCCAGAGGTGGGTAGAGTATTCTAAACCCATTCTTAAGTTATTTCAATTAAATAATCATGTAAAATCAAAAGTAAGCAAGCAAAAACCTATTAAAGAACTGAGTAACTTACAAAAGTCACCCTGGTCTTGTTTTAAATGCTTTTAATCTAAAATAACTTGAGCAAAAAAAGTGAGCCACTCACACAGCAGCACACATTCAGCAATATAATTTTAATAAAATTAACACAAAGGGAAAAACTAAATGCTAATGACTGAAAACTGAGTAAAAAAACTGAATGTAAGGGAAGCTATGCCGGACATTTGTGTTTCGGGCCCCTCTAACATGACTCTCTAGTTTTTTGGCTCATAAAACCCTTCTGCGTTTCTGTACCTTCAGATCAACCAATCAAACTGAACAACTAACTGAACAAACATTGAAAACAGCAGGGCGAGAAGTAAAACAAACATCGGCTAACATATCATCATCGAATTCTTCACCACCCTTGAATGTCAAACATTGATTATTTGCACGCTTACCTCTATACCAGTCTGAGTGTGTGTCTAGAATTATTTAAGCAATTTTCATCCTGCATCTGGGTGTGAAAAGGAGGAAATAGTAAATGCCACTTGTGAATAAATGAATCAGTTTTTTTTCTCAAAGCCTTGGTGCTTGGTTAGAATCCTCAAAAGACTTAATGACCTCCTGAGGGCCCCTGTTTATTTTCACCCCTAAATTCTTCACATTTCACCATGTTCTGCTTTTCTCTTAAGCAGTACTGCAACACTGTTATCAACCAACATAACAGTGAACTGTTCTCCACCAGAAACATATATGACCATGTCTGTTGCCTGAAAGTGAGTTTTATACTGCTTGCACCCACACACACACACACACACACACACACACATACACACACATGCGCACACACACACACATGCAGTGAAAAACATGGGTTAATCTAACCAATCTTTGTTGTTGTTATTAATCATTTGTAGAACAAGCCGTCATTTAAAATGCCAACAGAGTGGACCACAAAGCGAATGAGAAACATTGTTCCTCTGTGGAAAATTCCCTTCCTTGGATTAATTTTGACCCACCAATACCAAAAATGTTTTGCACCAGAGGTTCCCAACCTTAAAACTTATAGCTCACACAATCAAACAGAAAAGCTTCCCCTGCCCACAATAAGATTTAATGTTTGGAAATGCAAACAAATATAAAACACTAATTCATGTAACCTTTTTGAAAGTAGGTCATGAAATTGTGGCTTCTATGCCCAAATAATGTGCGTAAATTTCACACATGAAGTTCTGCAACTTTGGTTTCAGAAAAATGGCTTTCTGTTCAACATACAAAGCACTATTTGTGCGTAGAAGTCATTATTGCATTACCCATATAGTGTGCACTAAATAGGGATCAAGGAGCCTTTTGAGATTGAGCCTATTTTGACCAGCATTTTTATGCGACAAAACGAAACCACTCAGGGAGAAAATCAAACCATAAAGCAATGCGTTTTTACTGATAACAAGTAGGATAATATGTCAGCTGAGCAAAATATAAATGTATTTACTACTGGGGAAAATGACCATTTGGTGACAGTTACTGCATATTACCCATTCTCTGCTGGCTGGAGCCACAATGATCTCAGTGCATGCGTGGTACAAATACTGCTGGGCAGGCAGATCAGGTAGCAATAGTCCTATCCAAACAAGGCATTGCCATTTATAGAGAACAGACACTAGACTGTTATGAAATACCCCTGTCATCATGTGTCTGTGTTTAGCATTATACCCAAGTACTGAGACAAATACTTCCACGGGTATTAACACATGTATTTTGCTGCTTGTATTTTGTGTGAAAAAAAAACTAGTTTGACAAACACTGTAAATTATCATATCAAAGCTGTATAAAGCCTGTTTTGTGCTTACGATCAGAACAAATATGTGAAATCTTCGTTTGGGTGAACTTTGAAAATTTCCTTCCTTGGGTCAATTTTGACCCACCAGTACCAAAGATGTTTTATACATGTTTTACAGGTTCCCAACCTTTAAAATGGCCCACACAATAGATCAGAAAAGCTACCATTGCCTACAATAAGATTAACCGACCTGATATTTGCAAATGCAAACAAATATGAAACAATAATCAATGTAGACTATTTAATTTAGCTTGAACATATAATCACGCAACAAAATAAACAGCAAAAATGATCCAAAACTATTTCTGTTTGTATCTATTTATGCTTGTTGAAAAAATGTACATTTTGGAGTTTAAACTTTACATTGACTTGCACTGAATATATAATCTTAACTAGTTACCTGTGTAGGTTTTACAAGATAAATTTGTGAAATCTTCAGAGCAGGTCAGACATTTAAAAGTGTCATTCTGGGACACTTAAGAGGCTCACTCAGGCAGGGAGAATGCCTTGTCGTGTGACCGTGTCTAGCTCCATTGGTTGACGTCATGACTCACAACATTGTCCATTTATACGGCACATTACACGGGCAAACACATCACGCATTCTAAAACCCAAACATGAGCCACTACAGTCTACTATGCTGTGTTTACAATGACGCAAAAGCTAGGCTAACAGGAACCTCCTCACTTCTACGAGCACAGCTGTTTGTTTTGGTGCTGATCACACGCCATGTGTGTTGGTCAGGTGAGGTTAGTATCTGATTGTAAGCATGTGTTTTGGTGTCAAAACTGTTTTGACAGCCTTTATGTTATCTTTAATGGCTGGAGCTTTCTTTGCGTCATGAAGGAGGTTTTAGTGGATTTTATTGAAAAGATTTTAATACAACATAATTCATTGTAAAGAATTATCAAACAAACACATAATTTGCTTGTTCCTTTACATAATATGATAACAGAGGTGACAGGAAAAGAAAGCAACAGTTTATCAAAAACAAAAAAATGTACAATGACCTGCGTACCTGCGACCCTAGTGAGGATTAAGTGGTTATAGAAAGTGAATATTTACAAAATGTAAAAGTACAATGATTGTAAAAACCTTATCATGAGCCCTTCATTTAATACTTCATGTGCAATACTACTTTACTACTTGATCAACATTATTTTTCATTACTCAATATTACTTAATAGTACTTAATTACTACTGATTTCCTAAAAGTGCGATAAGTTATTCCAAACTACCGCTTATGTCAATAGTTTTTCACTCAGCTGTGAGACTTATAGATAGATACTATACCAAGCATTTCTGTATGTAGCATAGTCTATTCATATTGTGGTTGTTTTCTTTCTACAGATTTTTATTCAGATTTTATTTAGACTTGTTTTATTTATATTTTACTTTATATTGTTCTTGTGTCTCTGTGTCTTTGTGTGTTGTGTCATCACATAAGCAATTTCCTCCGGGATCAATAAAGTTTTCTGATTCTGATTCTGATTCTGATTCTTGCAGCCTTCCTTTGCAAATACAACACTTACACCACAGTCTTCTCCTATAATGCTTAATGAGATTGGAGAACACAAGGCAAGGGACCTGAGACCATTCCTCCATACAGAATCTCCTCAGATCCTTCTTATTCCGAGGTCAATGCAAGTGAACTCTCCTCCTTTGGTCATCCCTAGATGTTCTATAGATTTTAAGGCAAGAGACTGGGATGGCTATGGCAAAGCCTTTTTTATCTTACTTCCTATTTCTAAGGTGTCAACAACTGTGGCACAAAGATTTGAGAAAAAAAAATATTTATTTCCTGACAGGACTGTATTGACAGGAGTTTTATTCTTTCAATTCTTTCTTTCTTTCTTTCTTTCATTCTTTCTTTGTCCTTCAAACAAAGGTTTTTGTTAATATTTTGAATGAAAGCTCAAAAGGATCAGTAATAAAGATTGGTAATTACAGATTGCTTTGCTCATGTCTAAAAGGGGTGTCAATATTTTTGGAGGGCACAGTATATAACCATCACAAAAAATGTACAGCTCATAGAGATCCCACTTGGTAGTGGGAAAATTAAGTCCTAACACACACATTTACACAAAGAAATTATATACATATTATTCAATGTTTGCAAATTGCAGTGACAGTCATACTACACTGCTAAAACAAAACAGGAAGGCTTCAACTCTGAAGGCCCCATTATGCTCTATTTAGCTGGCATATGCTAATGCATTTGTACGATCTGTATAATTGTCATTCCAACGTCTAGTGCTGACAAATTCTTCATACGGAGCGTGTCATGTATGAATAAATGAATAATTGCTTTGAAATTCTTTTTTTTCACCCAAAACTCCAGCTCATGGAAAAATCATTTCAACAATTCGACTGTCAGAAGCCCTTGCATCCAGGCAAACAAAACATGAATCACTGAAAAACTGGACTAAAAGAAGATCGGCGTTCCATAGAAAATTTCTTACTGTGACCATTTCATGATGAATGGACAAATGGAAGTGCTTTTTTTATTTAAAATTTGGAAAATATTCTTATAATAACTTCTATTAAAAACATCTTTTCTTCTGTCAAGTTACCATTTTAGGGAACATTCTACAGATCTTGTACTGAAAGCCACAATATGCAAGGGAACATTAGTGTGTGACTGACTCTTGCTCTGCGTTTTCTTTGTCAATAAATTAGATAACAAAAGAGCTATCTGGAGGCTCCATGGTGATGGACCACACAGAAGGATCAGTGGAGAGAAGTAAACAAAGCCGTTATGACATAGCCAGGTATTACAGTGAGCTGCAGACCTGATGTGGCCTTTCTCCACACTGTCATCAACCCTGACCCAAATCAAAGACAGCACTCTACCCAATCACCAGCATGAGCCCATATCATAGCTCACTATCTGCATCAAGCCAATATTTACTCACTATTGAGAAGGAGAGTAACATTAAACCACAGAAGTCAACAGGTCATGACAAGATACGAACAGGCTTATATCTCTGGGACTATCCATGAGATGGTAAAGCAAGAGCCATCGACATAACATTTCAAAACCTTTATTGATCTCTTTGTACATTTTTTCAACCTTAATGATGGCAAAGGCTATAAAACCATTCAATGGCATTACACATATGTTCTACATTTCGCCATAGTGCACTGATTTCTTTTAGTGTACTCAGAATAAGGTATCCAATGCAGGACAAATGGATTTTCTCCTGTGAGTACCACTGAATGATATTAGTTGCATGCCCATGTTGAGTTTACCAATGCCATTCAAAGGCTTTATTCAATAAATGTGACAGAATCAAAGGTGTGTGTGTTTCGTTGGCATTTTCTGGAGATTACACTTCATTTTTCTTAACGTAATTAATTGAAAGGACAAGAGCAGTATGGAAAAATACAAACATTCTAGCGCATCGGTAAATTTCAACATTTACATGATGATTACTAAATTCAAACAAAGGTTTTTGTTAATATTTTGAATGAAAGATCAAAAGGACCAGTAATAAAGATTGGTAATTACAGCTTGCTTTGCTCACGTCTACCAGGGGTGCCAATATTTTTGGAGGGCACAGTATATAACCATCACAAAAAATGTAATTGTCATTCCAACGTCTAGTGCTGACAAATTCTTCATACGGAGCGTGTCATGTATGAATAACTGAAAAATTGCTTTGAAATTCATTTTTTTCACCCAAAACTCCAGCTCATGGAAAAATCATTTCAGAAGCCCTTGCATCCAGGCAAACAAAACACGAATCACTGAAAAACTGGACTAAAAGAGGATCGACGTGCCATAGAAAATTTCTTACTGTGAACATTTCATGATGAATGGACAAATGGAAATGGAAATGTTTTTTTCATTCTACACAAAATAATGTGATTATCGGTGCATAAATATTTTTCATTCCATAGCCTACACACACTACAACACTGCCACTTCAGCATTGTCATTATATATGTATACACTATAT
>JBBPCZ010000028.1:975561-987315 GCA_037974445.1 Brycinus macrolepidotus
AAAAGGTCTACATACAAAAAACACACACACACACACACACACACACACACACACACACACACACACACACAGAGAGAGAGAGATGACAGCAGGACTTTAACACAATCCACAATAATTACTCAGACATGGGGACAGCTATTTAATCTTTCAATAATTCATGATTTTTTTTTTTTTTTTTTTACTATATACACTTTGTAAATGTACTGGCATTACTTTTTTACTTTCAAAGAAATGATATAGCTGAATTGAATCATTCTAATGTGAAATTTATATCCATATTAACATCCAGAATGTATTTCCCATATTTTAAAACTGGTGGTCAAATAGTGGTCAAATCTCAGGCAGATACCATAACAAGAAAACACTGTAAACAGATCATTACAGTATATTATTTAACAGCTTCTTGATGTGTCCAAAAACATGAAACACTAAATAAAATGTTTTTGGGGGTGTTTCAATATAAAGTTCATTATTCAGTTATTACTGAATAAAAATTAATATTCATATAAAAAGTTATTCCAAATTTTGAGTGATGGTGTACATGCCACGCAGGCGTTCTACTTTCTTTCACAAAAAAAAAATCTTTATTTTTGGTATTGCTGTCTCACACAATTTTATTCAAGGTAAACAAATGTTTGGATTAACAATAATGATCTTCAAAACAATATGTAATGATTTCTGATAAACTTTATGTTGAGCATGCTAATGCGTTAATACTGAACACTAAAAGAAAGTCTTACAGCTTTGTCTAACATTGTGAATGTCCGAGGCAAAATATTTGAGACATTCAGACTGAGACAGAACTACAGCTTGTTCATTCAATGCAAATTTCAGATTGCTGGGTTCACTGTAAAACTCAATACAGTTTTAAGGACTAACACTATAGCTACTGAGGATTGTCAAAGTCCATATGAGATATACAAAAAACACAAATGAACACACAATTAGCTGGACTAAATATCTGCCAAGTAATAGTAACTACACAAATGTGTCATACGAGTTATCCCAAAAGACCTGCTTGTGGTTTTGTGTAAATATCGTTGTTGTGTTTCTTTACCAATACATAACAAAAAAAGACCAGTTTACAAGCATTAGCTAGGGTTGAAATTTAAAACATGCAAGGCAATGCAGTGAGAAGAAAAGCATGTTTTGCAGACAGGGCTTCAAATAGGCTGTTAGTATTTAGCTGCATTAATTTCTGATAATAGTTGGCCCTCAACCCCACCACCCTATAAATGTCCAAGTACTGTAAATGAGACAATGAGTAAATGAACTAAATTAATTTGAGTGTTCATTCATTCTAAATTTTACATGACAAACACTGGATGTGTAATTGTTTTTAGATCTGAAACCTATGTTAAGGCTTTATTGATTATAATTTTGTGACCCTATGATAGTCCATAATCAGAAGCAGCGTTCGGTCTTACTTGGCAGCTCCAGGCCGGGGTGGCCGGTGTTGCGCACGCAGGGAGGAGAGTGTCTTCCATCGGCCATGTCCGATTCAGAGCACTGGGCCTCCCCATGAATGACAGCCAGTCCCAAACGTAGTCTTTCTGCATATGACTGAGCCCTGTGGTGAGGACAAAGGGAAAGACAGGCTACTGAGAAAAGTGCAATCAAACACTGAGCACAATAATGCTACCCTCATGGTCCCAATAAATGGTGCTCTTTCCCCAACTGCAATATTGTAATTATCCCTTATGAAGTCTTTATGTTCAGGCAGGTGTGCATTATATCAAAAGTTCAGTACTTTCTTAATAAACTGTAAAAAAAAAAAACTGAACAAAGTATTCTAATCATTTAAAAATGATATGAATCAAACTGTGCACATTATGATAACTTATATGGGCAGGAATATGCTCATTAGCATCTTTAAACCAGTGAGTTTATGAATAGGCCTATACCTAAAATAATTAAACTTAAAGTAAATTGTACGGCCAGAAATATGTGGACACCTGACCACGTAATAGTTTGTCATTCCAAAAGCTTAAGATAAGATAAGCGGCCCCTTACAGTCACGCGTGAACACACCACAGCACATAGTGTGAATAGTGTGAAATTCTTTCTCTGCATTAACCCATTCAAGTGAAGCAGGGGGCTGCCACCAATGAGGGGCGCCCGAGGAGCAGCGTGTGGGGACGGCGCCTTGCTTAAGGGCACCTCAGTGATGACACTAGCAGTGCTGGGATTCGAACCCACAACTTTCTGATTGCAGGGGCAACTCCCTAACCACTAGGCCACCCAGCTGCTCCACACATTAATATGGAACTGTCTCTGAACCTTTGTCATTATAATAGCCTCCACTCTTCTGAAAGGGCTATCCACAAAATTCTGGAGCTACAAGATCCTTAACATTTCATCCCAAATGTGTTCAGCTGTTTAGAGGTCAGGGCTCTATGCAGGCCCACGGAGTTCCTCATCACCAAACTCATCAAACCATGTCTTTATGGACCTCGCTTTTACAGGGGCACAGTCATACTGGAATAGGTAAGGGCCTTACCAAAACTGTTGCCACAAAGTTGGAAGCATAAGTTGGGGCAGCTGGTGGCACGATGGTTACAGAGTTGCCCCTGTGATCGGAAGGCTGTGGGTTCAAATCCCAGGACAACCAATGGCACCACCCTAGGTACTTGAGGTTAAATGCAGATGACAAATTTCACACTGTGTGCTGTGCTCACATGTGACAAATGGTTAACTTTCACACAATTGTCTAAACTGTATTTGAATGCTGTAGCATTGGCATTACCCCTCACTGGAAGGGGTGTAGATTTTACTTTACTGTTGACACTATGCATTCCAATAGGTAGCGTTCTCCTGGCACCCGGCAAACCCAGATTTGTTCACTCAGCTGTTAGAAAGTGAACCATGAGTCATCGCTCCAGAAAATACTTTTCCACTCCTTCAGAGTCCAGTGATGGCATGCTATACACCACTTCAGTATATGCTTGGATGCACAGTGATCTTAGGCTTGTGTGCAGCTGCTTAGCCATGGCAAAAAAGCACAGTTCTTGTACTGAAGTTGCTTCCAGAGACAGCTTGATACTCTGCAAAGAGTGATGCAGCAACAAATAGACCATATTTACATGCTGTATGTTTAAACAATCACCAGGTCCATTCTGTATTTTACAAGGCCGAGCGGTTGCTCCTGCATTTCACAATGATATCACCTACAGCTGACCAGGGCAGATCTAGCCAGAGAGAAATTTCACAGACTGACTTGTGACAAAGATGGCATCCTATTACAGTTCAACTGTTACTGTTACCAAGCTCTTCAGCATGACTCCAACAGCCAATGTTTGTGACAATGTTTGTTTAAGGAGACTGGATGGCTCTGTGCTTGATTTAATACATCTTTAATCAACAGGTATGGTTAAAACAACTGAATTCAATAATTAGGTGGTGTGTCCACATACTTTTGGCCATGTATTGTATATGTAAAAGTATTTATACATAACTTCTTGATCATTGAAACAATGAAAATAAGGCATAACTCAATGTAATGAACGTTAACTTATGTTGTAGGACCTTGTCCTACTGCAAACTGTATGTTTTGTGAAAAAGGAAGAGACTGTAGTCAAATCAGAGATTATGATCAAGCTGTATCAATTTAAATATTTTTCTGACAATGTAAAGTATTTTTAATTTTTATCATTTTGGTATCAAGCATCATGATGATGTTACATAACTTTAGAACTGTCACTATTCAATATATGAGTAACTGAGTAACCTAAGAAATATTTATTTTAAAAATGGGTCATGAAAGGCCCAGAAAACAGTCCAGAAAACTAATCATTATCAGGGTACCTGCCAATTCAATTTAATGTTTTTTTTTTTTATTGAGAATTTGTAGTTGCCTAAATACAGCTTTATAACCAAGACTATAATTAAGCAGGTCCATTAGAATCAATTCATTTTTTTCAATTGATAATTTTATCACAATTTGAATGAGTAATCATGACTGTCCTACATGTTGCGTCAATGTATAAAAATGGTTTCCAAAGTTCCTACTTGTAATTATGACTTTAAGGGATGTCTGTGTGCAATGTTTAGGTCAGGGGCATTTGTGATCACTATGCAAGCACAGGGCATTAACCTGGAGCACCACAAGTTTGTTAGCAAACACCTCCAAAAAGCATAAGTGGTTGCAGAATTACAGCTGTGGACCCCAGTACCTTTTGGCAGCGGAGGGAGACTTCGCCACAATGATAGCATTTCTGTAATCAGGGACCTGAAAAAAATATACATATCTATATATCGATGGAAAGCTTTTACATGCAATGCAATGTCATGAATTCAGGGACAGTATAAAAATAAAGCAATTACAGACCTCTTCCTGAATATACTGAAGAAGAAATGGAGAAGCACGTAGGTTGTCCACAGGGAAACTGAAGAAACCCTGGATCTCTTTCTGATGGAGGTCCATGGTGATTATGTGAGACAGACCTGATTAAAAAACAACATTTAAGGCTTTTTAATGAAATGCTTGTGAGAGGGGAAAACCATTCAATCAGTGACATGCAGCAAATAAATAGATTAAAGAAAAAAATTAGAATTATGATTTGGTTCTTAAATGCACAATAAAATAAAATTTATCAATAAATGACCATTTCAAATATTTTGATCTTTAATTGTTTTCAGCTCAAGACTCCAAAGACAAAATTGTAGGTCCAAAATCAACCTCCATTACTCTTCAATGAAACCTAAAATCTTAATCAATAAACAAAAATACCTGCTTTAGCCAGCATGGATGCCAGCAGTTTACACACTATGGATCCTCTCTTCCTCATCTTGCACTGCTTACTGTAGGGGAAGTACGGGATGACTCCAATGATGTTTTTGGCACAAGAGGTCTTGAGAGCATACGCCATAACCAACAGCTCCATGATAGCAGTGTTAACATCTCTGACAAGTGAACAAAAACTTGAGTACACAGGGGGTTGCACAGTGTGTAAAAAAGAAAAACAACGGCAGCACATTCACACTACAGTTATTGTTTTTTACTGCAGAAAAAAAGAATTATGATTATTTAATTAAATCAGGCAATCTCATTCAGCAAGGCTGCAGTTAAGGAAACAATTAATGCTGCAATTCAATAATCCTATTTTTACATTTTTTTATTACTTGCCGTCTCTTAGATTTGAATTACCTGGGAATCGTTTGAATGATGAAGATCGTTTGGCCTCTAACAGACTCTTTGACATCAACTCTGGTCTCTGTCATATTAGGCAGAAAGGATAACAATTAAGTTGAGTCAAACTGGAACACTTGTGTAAACAATTTAAGCTAATTATCTTAGGCATAACTACACAATGCTTAATACTTTCATTAGGTTTTTAACCAAAAGTGGGGTCGATTTCACCTCTGTTAGCCTCCTGGTAAACAACAGACTTCCCCAACTCTACTCCCAGGCGCCTAAAGAGTGAAAAAAAATCTGTCTGAATGAACAGAGTTTAACAACAACAGCAAAGTTCTCCCCTGTGTACAGATGAGTGAAAATGACTCAGCAAGGCAGGCTGATTAATCATTCAATGGCCTTCCCAAACTTAGGTCAAACCCACTGTCAGATAAAGGATGACTTCACACTTTCCAAATAAACCAATCACATCTGCTTCAGAGTTTACTCCCCCTTCACATGAAGTATGTTTTATGATCTTAAAGTGACCATTTGTCATACGTGAACACAACAAAGCACAGTGTGAACAATACGAAATTCTTTCTCTGCATCTTGCTCAAGGGTACCTCAGAGATGCCACTAGCAATCCTGGGATTCAAACCAATGACCTTCTGACTGCAGGGGAAACTCCCTAACCATTAGGCCAACAGCTGCCCCAATTTATTTAGCAAATATCAAATTTATATGAAGTATACTACATTGAGACTACACGAGTGCCTTTGTGCTTGCACACCTTGCTTCTAGATACAGAAAAGCACTGATACTATCCAGACAGCCAGCAAAAAAGCGTCAGACTGTGTAGTCACATCTACTATGAAGCAAACCACATAATACACTATATGGATAAAAGCATTGGGACCTCCTAATTACTGAATCCAGGTCTTTCAATCATACCCATTGTCACAGGTGTATAAAATCAAGCATCTCAAAACATTTTGGACAACGCCATGCTACCAACTTTGTGGACACAGTTTGAGGAAGGCCCTTTTCTATTCCAGTATGACTGTGCCCCAGTGCACAAAGCAAGCACCATAAAGACATGGTTGGAGTTCGGTGAGGAAGAACTTGACTGGCCCACACAGAGTCCTGACCTCAACCCCATCCAACACCTTTGGGATGAACTGGAATGGAGGTCGCGAGCCAGGCCTCCTCATCCAACCTCAGTGCCTGACCTCATAAATGGGAATACATGGGCACAAATTCCCCACAGAAACACTCCACAATCTTGTGGAAAGTCTTCCTAGAAGAGTGGAAGCTGTTATAGCTGCAAGGGGGGCCATCTCCATGTTAAAGTCTATGTATCTGAATGCAAGGCCATTAAAGTCCCTGTTGCTGTGATGGTCAGGCGTCCCAATACTTTTGTCCATAAAGTGTATGTATGTAAACCGCCATTTCATTACACCACGGATACATAAACACGTTTGCTCTATTTGACATGTCCTTTTAAAGCAGCTTGTTAGTAAATTAATACATTTAACCAAATGATAGGTATTAGCTAACGTTAAGAGGTTAGCTCTATGCACAGCAAAATGAGTCTTTCTAGTTGAAAACATGACACCTATTGTCTTGTTAAACATTTCTAGTTAAAGACTGAACAAAATTAGCCCCCCTGGGGGTATTTGTTGATATTTTTAGCACTACATGTCTTGTTTTTACTCGGGTCTTTAACAAGTACGTGCTTAAAAAGTGATTAGCTAAAATGGTGTCCCTAATAACACCATAGCCAGGGTTCACTCACTGTTACTGGAGGTTTATTTATATATTATACCTATATTCATCCAGACACAGATTGGTTTAGGTTTAGCAACCTGGTTGTCATTTCACCACACAATATTTTCGATATTATACTGGAAAATAATACAAATACCCGGTGTTTCACGGTACAGGAGCAATTTTAGCAAACGAATAAAAACATTCATGAAAATTGAGTAAAAGGCTTTAAAACACGACAACAAGCCAAATGTGGGGCTAAGAATGAGCTGTCTCTATACTTAGCTTGAGAACATTAGCCAGTCTTGTGAGCCATACACAGTATGGCCAAAAGTATTGGGACGCCTGACCATTACACCAACAGGGACTTTCATGACATTGCATTCAAACACATAGCCTTGAATATGGAGTTGGTCCCCCCCTTTGCAGCTAGAACAGCTTCCACTCTTCTTGGAAGGCCAGTCAAGTTCTTCCACACCGAACTCATCCAACCATGTCTTTATGGAGCTTGCTTTGTGCAGTGGGCCACAGTCATACTGGAGCAGAAAAGGGCCTTCACCAAACTCTGTCCACAAAGTTGCAAGCACGGCGTCGTTCAAAATGTCTTGGTATACTGAAGCATTAAGACTGCCCTTCACTGGAAGTAAGTGGCCTAGCCCAAACCCTGAAAAACAGGCGTATCCCGATACTTTTGGCCACATTGTGTATATCCTAGGGGCCGTTACGCCATAGCTTAGTGTTAACGTTAACTTTGATCAATGCAAAACCATTTATTACAGCAAGCAAAAAAGAAAAGCTGTTACTAGACAACATACTCAGTGATCTTCTTGGCCAGTTCGGTACAGGCTGGAGTGGAGTTGGCTGAGAAGACTCGGTATCCACTTTTCGGGACGTTCATTCTCAAAGTTGTCTCGGCTCCGCTAACAGCCGTTCACTGGCCTTCTCTGGAGACCTCAACAACCGAGTGCGGGAGTGTCTCCTGCGGGTCAGTAACGCTGTGCGTCTTTCTTTAACCGAAAGACAGACTAAATAAGAACTAAAGCCTGTCATTAAAATGAAGTTACATTAAAAGCACCAGCGCTAACACTGGAGCGGACCGGACCGGAGAAGACGCCGAGAAGTCTGTTGCCAAACAACCGCCCTCTCTCTCTCCCACTCTCGGTCTGAGGAGTTAGAGACCCTATATCGCCGCCTGCTGCTCTGGAGACACTCACAGTAGTTTAACAGACTGAAAGGATATCAAGAAGTCAGGCATGGCGGTAAAAAGAAAATTATTAAAATAAAATAAATATTAAAATATGAAATCTTTAACATTGTATAAATATAACAATTAATATAATATTTAATTTATTAAGATAAGATAAGATAAGATAAGATAAGATAAGATAAGGAAATAGTAAAGTTGTCCCTTATAGTCATGCATGAATACACCACAGCACACAGTGTGAACAGTGTGAAATTCTTTGTCTGTATTTAACCCATTCACCAAGTGAAGCAGCGGGCAGCCAGGAACACAGCGCCCGGGCAGCAGTGTGTGGGGACGGTGCCTTTCTCAAGGGTACCTTAGTGATGACACTAGCAGTGTTGGGATTCAATCCCACAACCTTCTGATCGCAGGGGCAACTCCCTAACCACCAGGCCGCCAGTGGTTATAAGATAAGATAAGATAACCCTTTATTAGTCCTTAAGGGGGGAAATTTGCATTGTTACAGCAGCAGAGTGGACAGTACAAAAGAAGAAAGTATAAACAGCATAACCAATAGAATTAAAAACATGTAACAGTATACTATAAAGAACGCTATACAAATATTACAGAAATGTAAATGTACACACATATATCTATGTATGTACACAGTGGATATATATACATGTACACATTGGAGTATCCTCAAGTGCCTGGTAGGAGCAGACATTGAAAGAAACCGTAATAATGCACCAGAAAATTGCATGTTGCACACAGTAAAATTGTACCTGAAATATTGCACATGAGAGGAACAATTGGAATGATCAGTCCTTGGTTTGTGGATATTATATAGTATCACATTTTGGTCATGAACACCATCATCATGTTTGGCAAAAACAAGCTGCATACAAAGAAAAACACCTCATACCCAACGTAAGGTGGGGTGGTGGATCACTGATGCTTTGGGACTGTTTTGCTGCTAGAGGTAGGTCAAGGAGCTCTTGTGAATCAGTCACATGATGGAATTCACTTAGTACAAGGATATTTTAGCCCATGATCAGTCTGCTTCTGCCAAAAAAGCAGAAACTCGGTGGTGCAAGATAATGACCCCAAACACAAGTTTTGCAATGGCCCTCTCAGTCTCCAGATTTGAACTCAACTGAAAACCTGTGGTGTTGGTTGAAGAGGGCAGTCCACAAGCAAAGACCCAAGAAAGTCAAGAAACTGGAAATATTCTGTATTAAGGTGTCATCCAACACCCCTCAACAAATGTTCTCCAACCTCGTTAACCGTTACAGAAAGCAGCTCAGTGCAGCTATTCTTGCCAGGGAAGACTTTAACAAACATTACACAGGGAGAACCATATTTTTTTAACCTATGTTTAAAAAATGTTACGAAGGAAACTCTTAAGCAAAACAGTATTTTGGGGCAGCTGGTGGCCTAGTGTTTAGAGAGTTGCCCCTGCGATCAGAAGATAGTAGGTTTGAATCCCAGGACTATTAGTGGTACTACTGAGGTACCCTTGAACAAGGTACCGTCCCCACACTGTTCCCCGGGCGCCCCCTGTTGGTGGCTGCCCACTTCTTCACTTGGTTAAATGCGAAGAGAGAATCACAGTGTGTGCTGTGCTCTGGGTGTGTTCACACATGACACATGCCACTTTACTTTAAAAATGCAAATTTATATATTTTTTAAAAAAAATACCAATACCAATACTTCTGGAGTTGACAGTACATTACAATTTTCCAACCTTTATCCTTTAGAATTAAACAAGCTGTTTTTGTTACTGGGCCTGTAAGAATGTAATATGTAAATAACCCCTGTTCTGAAAGGCGGTCCTGTATTCTGCCTCTTCCAAAAAGCAGTCATCAGACACAACACCCTTTATAACTTCAGCCCATCAGTCTTAAATATACAGTAACAAAGGCCTGTCATTTACAACTGCTTTTGGTCCATAAAATCACACAAACATCAAGACTAGACCTCAGGGAACAAAATGAAATACAGGAAAAATATAGGATAGGAGCCCTTTAAGTTATGTGAAGCAGGCCTGGATGGTATGTAGATCCCAGGGTAATCTCTAATGTATTTGTATTATTCTTATACTCTAGCTCACTCTAGACTCGCATAGCGTGTTGGGAATTTGTAGCAAAAGAAGAGTAGAACTTTTGAAAACATTTCACAACACCTAATTATTATAAAGGTACACAGGTCACACTTTCAACGCTCATTTTATTGTAAGGTATACTGATAAAGGCTATAAAAATACCTCTTTATCTCTAGCGTACACTGTAACATCCTTTACTCATCTTGACATCTTTGTACAAAAAGAATAGAGAAACAGAATAAATAAGGCCAATCTAAATATCCCTCCATTAAAGCACTGCCAGCTTAAGTATTCGTACTGATTATTCTCTGATGGTGAAGCAAACAGTGAAACAAACAACCCTTGGTTATTTTCCCCATTATTAAATGCGTCCTGATGTGTGTAACTGTCACGTAACTACATTTAGGGGTATAACGTAGTATACCTATAGTGAAATTCTATTGTGTTAGAACTATAATATATAGAAGTGCTGCAAGTTTAATGTCAGCTTTTTAAGCCCGGATGGGCAGCATTAAAAGCAGCAGCAGATGTCTTCTTCTCCATAGACTCTGCCAAGGCCTTGTAAGCAAGTCTCAGATGCTCCTTGAGCTGCCCAATCTGCTGTTCTGCCTTTTCCCTCACCATGCTGAGATCCGTCTGTATTGTTTGGTATCCTTCAATGGCCAGCTTTTGATCCTGCAAGAAAGACAATACGTATAATGACATGCAAACAAAATACACCTAAACTGATGCTTTCTATTACACCTCATTGAACGCATTGAATCACAGCACAGTATCTTGGGTACTAACTTGTCACACTCACCATTTGGGCAGTCTTGAGTTCGTTTTTCAAAGAGCTGATTTGCTGTTTTAGATAAACGATTTCAGATTCTCTTACTCGCAGCATAATCTGAAATCGGAGACATATGACATATGTGTGGAGAATGATGGATTAATATTGTATTAATCCGCAGCAATCCCAAGCTCATACGCTCTTTACCAACTACTGTACACACTACTCCAGGGTGAGTAGGGTCAACATTGCTGATGGTCCGGGCTTCTAGAAAAGCAGAAATACTGCACTGCATTTCTCACACAGCACACTAACCTGAAGTTCATATTGCTGCCTGTCGTCAGACAGCGGACTGGTGCCATCCTTCGCCACTGCTGACAGTCTGATAACTTCTTCAGCCAGGTGGTTATTTAGTATCTGTACAAATGAGCACACATGAGGTTTTAACTGTAGGCCTGGACTTCAGTTTGTTTTATAGAAGTATCCATTTGTTGAACACATCACAGCACACAGTGTGAACAGCACAAAATAGTTCTCTGCATTTAACCCATTCACCAAGTGAAGCAGCGGGCAGGCAGGAACACAGAGCCCGGGGAGCAGTGTGTGGCTCAAGGGTACCTTAGTGGTGCCACTAGCAGTCCTGGGACTCAAACCCACGACCTTCTGATCACAGGGGCAACTCCCTAACCACTAGGCCACCAGCTGCCCCATATGACTGTGGCAACTAGGGATGGGAATCGATAAGAAATTATTGATGTCAATGCCATTATCGATTCTTCTTATCAATCTGATTCCTTATCGATTCCATT
>JBBPCZ010000028.1:987415-1002849 GCA_037974445.1 Brycinus macrolepidotus
CCACGGAGCTTGCACTCGAGCGCTGAGAATCGAACACATGGCATTCTTGAATTTTAATGCTGTGTTGAGACCTTAAACATTTTAACATGTTGCTGATGTTACCATAGACATATGTCTACGGGTGTTACCACCCTTGCAAGTTAAAACGGCACTACACTGGTTACAAAGAACGCAACTGTCGTTTTTTTTGTAAAATGCAACCACGCCTTCGACCGCTTTCTCCGCTCCATGATAATTCGAGTCGCGGAGTGTGATGTAATCGCGCGTGACGCAGGAAAAAGTCCGAAAGAATCGTTACAGGAACCGATAATTAAAACCGGTTCTAAATCGGAACCGTGTTTTGATTCCCACCCCTAGTGGCAACATAGCTCTGAAAAATTAATTATTTTAAATATTTGTACTCACATGGTGACACTTTTACCAACATTTTACTGAATCTGTGCTAATCTTTTTGTATTGTGGCTTTAAATGGGAACCTCAACCTGACTAAAAGAAACAGGCCTGTTAAGCTAGCAGGTCCAGCTTTCGAACACACATAAAAAGCAGGACTGGAGGAAAGCCAAAGCAATTCTGATCATTTCTAGTAATCAAACTTTGAACGTTTCCCATCAGGTCAACACTTTTGAGGATTTGCAACTAAACACAATAAGTGTTCACAGTCTGTTGAACCTAAGCAAATACCCACCTGTACAGTGAATGGATTTTAAACCATAGGCGATAGATTTGAATGACGATGGGGGCCTATGATGTTTCTAATGTGTTATATTACATTTGCACTACAGGGGACAGCCTCCCTGGAGCAACTTGGGGTAAAGGGTCTTGTTCAGGAACCCAGTGGTGGTGCTGAAGGTAGGATTCGAACCCATGACCTCTTGGTCCAGAGGCAAGTATCCTACCCACTAGGCCACCACCACCGCATATTATGTGTGGTGCCGTATTTAATTTGTGTAAATGTGTAAACTGCTCAACTGTCCAAGCTGCAAACCAAATTTCCTCCTGAGGGGCAATAAAGAAAGTACACAAAACAGTATGTACAACACAGCGCAATTGTGGGCAGCGCATGGATTGGCCAGTTACCTGGTTTTGTGTACTGAGTGCTACATTCTGGTGCTGGCAGTGCTGTAGAACCTGTCTTTCCATCTCCAGAGCTTGAGACAGGTGGATAGTCTCCAGACATTTTTGCGAGTACTCCTTGGACAGTGCATCCAGCTCCCTCTGTATTGATGCCAATTCCTTACTAATGTAAATACACACACAAGAATGACACTAAGTTGCCAGTTTATTGGGTGCACACTTGTACCTTCACTCTTTGGTCTTTTTTTAGGTACAAATGTATAGCTCTACTTTATACGCTTAAAATCATTGACTGTAGCCCATCTTTCAATGCACAATTTGTCAGTCACCTTTTAGCCCATATTTTAGTGGAAATGACCAGGATTACAGCTGATCTTACACTATATGGACAAAAGTATTGGGACGCCTGACCATTACATGGACAGGTACTTTAATGACACTGCATTCAATTACATAGACTTTACAGAGTTGGTCCCCCCCCCTTTGCAGCTAGAACAGCTTCCACTCTTCTTGGAAGGCTTTCCACAAGATTTTGGAGTTTCTGTGGGAAATTTGGGGTTGAGGTCAGGGCTCAGTCTGGGTCAGTCAAGTTCTTCCACACCCAGCTCATCAAACCATGTCTTTATAGACTTTGCTTTGTGCACTGGGGCACAGTCATGCTGGAATAAAAAAGAGCCTACCCCAAACTGTTGGAAACATGGTGTTGTTCAAAATGTCTTGGTATGCTGAAGCATTAAGATTTCCCTTCACTGGAAGTAAGGGGCCTAGCCTAAACCCTGAAAAACAGGTGTGTCCCAATACTTTTGTCCATATAGTGTATTCGGGCAGCGAACCATTCTCAGCACAGTGGCGATAGTGATAGTGGTCACCTTTGTTTTCTGTTCTTTGTGTTTCCTTACCTGTGATTTTTCAATTTCTCAGCGATGCTTGTGTCACCAGTGCTTTTCTCCTCCTTTGCCTTCTGCAACACCTTCTCCAGCTCCGAGCAATGGGTTCTCTTCATGGCTTCTATCACTGTATAAGTTTACATCAGCAATTAACCACCAAAGAACATTCAAAAAATAACACCCCTAGACAAATTAGGACACACACCAGTGAAAGTAGCGGCTGCCTCTTCGGCTAGAAGCCTTTCTTTCTCCTCCTGTAAAAGCTCCTGTTCTTGCTGGTGTTGTCGGAGAAGGTCTTCTGTGAGCTTCTGATGAGACTCCTCCAACAAGGTAAAGCCCTGTTCATACGCAGTCTATAGGAAAGCAGCAGACCATGCAGGAGATAAGTCAGCTGTCATGCAAAATCAACTTTTGAATAACAACAAGATCAGAGATAAAAGAAAGAAAAGAGTGTCAAATCTGAGTCATTGAGGTCACTGGGGTTGCAATATTTTGAGTTTAAACACCTGTGCAACAGTCAGTTTCTTTTTGAGTACTTTCCTTTTTCTGTCAAACCACTCTGTGGTTTGAATATAGAATAATTAGAGCTCTGTAGAATCAAGCCATTTTAATACACCCAACATTGTAATGCGAATTCAATCTTGACCTCAGGACCAAAAATCAAACATCAGTTCTACATAGTTGTGTGTAGAACTGATGTGTAGAAACAACATGGAACAGGTGTCGAAATGAAACTAGTGAAGTTAATGCTCCAGAAAGAGATTACTGCCTAGTTTTATAATGAAGGATAAACAAAATACACTACCATTATCTCCATCTTGAGTCTGTCCTTGTCCTCCTCATGTTGCTGCTGTAGAGAAGTGAGTCTCTCTGCACATTCGGATAACAGGTGTTCAAGTTCCTTTACATGACTTCTCAGAGAGTTTACTGACTCCGTCTCATGCTCCTCATTGGCCTCTGCTGCCTCAAGACTGTTGTTCTGCTCCAGTCTCCTCTCATAGCTTTCTGTTTGTACTTCTATAGACTTTGTATTGCTATGGAATAGCTCAAAGATGGGCAACATGTGAACATCAAGAGTCCCCATCAAACAGGCAATAAAGATGTCCATGGCTGCACTGACGATGGGATAGAATTCATTTGTCTGCCTGCAGATATCACACTGTATCTCATTACTGATGGATGACTCCAGTTTAGATGCTACATTGTCCAGCAGGGTCAGTCTTTTCTCCACGTGCTGTTTCAGACCTCTCCATATTAGACCGTTACCAAGCTGCTCACTGATGGGTACCGTCTGTTCCTTCCGTTCCTCCTTTATTGTACCATCATGAATTCCAATAATGTCAGGGTTGCACAAAGACATATTAGTCGAATTACATGGCTCTGAATCTCTGCGCAGAGAAAGTGGCTTACTGCTATCTGTGGAAGTGCTAATAAAGGAGAGGTACATTTTCACCTCTCCCAGTTTCATCTTGGCACACCACAGCAGACAGTCGGCCCCCTCAGACTCCATTCCCTCGGTTGGATTGTCCTCCAAGGCCTTCACAAAGCTTTCCCAAATGTTTTTCTCCAACTGTAGCCACCTTACCTCTCTAGGATTCACCTGTGCATTCTCAAGTTCTGAAGAACAATCTTGCTTCTCGTTCCCATCTAGACATTTGATGACCTGTAGCAACGTTCTGAGCATGCTGGACTTCATCCTAACACTTTCCTCAACTGCAAACTGAATTCCTTCACTTGATTTTACTCCATTCTGAATCTTCTGGTTTTTTCCACGCATCAACCCTTCCCCTTGAGATGATGTATCAGCTTCTAGCTCTCCCTGTAACATCCTAATTTTCTCCTCAGCTTCAATTATCCTCTGACTATTTAGAAGTTCTGATTCCCTGAGCAGTGCATTCTGAGCCTGGAGTTCCCTGCGGGCCTGCTCAGAGAGACATAGTTGGCTCTCCAGCTCAGACATCTTGATCTCCAGCACCCGCACACACTGACAAAGTCCATCAGTTTTCTCTAGGGAAGGTATTTTGTTTATCTTTTCACTGTCTTCGGCTAGGAAGCCTAGGCCTCTGATTGCGGCCTCCCTCAACTGAAGAGTTCTATGCGTGTCATTCAGGTTCTCCTCCATCTCTGCCAGCTGGTTCTGTGCCTCCTGGAGTTGTCCACAGCTCCTGGCCAATTCCATCTCAAGGCGCTCCACCATGGACTGCAGATCTGGCCGGCAGCCATTCGGCTGTAAGAGATCCGCCTTAAGCCTGTCGATCTCTCTGTTTGCCTCAGCGAGCTGGTTCAGTAGTTCTTGATTATGCCGGTTCAGGGACTCGTTGTCCCTGGCTAGGAACTCAGCTTCCTGAGAGAATCGCTTCACTAAGGTTGGATCTGAACCAATATTTTCATTCTCCGCCAGAGCAGCCCTTTCACTGAACCCATCAACCTTTGCCCTGAAATGCTCATCCTCCCAGTCTCCACTTGCCTCACACCATGCATGTGATCCAGGACTAGATTTGTTGAGCATCATTTCACAACGCAACAGATTGCATCCATTCTTTACATCAGGTTCGTTTTTTATCTGGGCCGAAGGACAGAGCCCAAGCTGGCTCTTTATCTGTTGTCTTCTCAGGTTCTCTTGTTGAAGAAGCTGTTTGGTCTCTTGATATTTGTCTGTCAGAATCAGCAGAGGATTTTTTTTATTAGGGTCCATCTTCTGAAGATTACATTGTGCTCCAAGATCGTACATCTGCTTCTGGTGGCAAAAGGAACAAAATCTTGGGTCAGATCTCAACTTCAGAAATCTGTGATTTTTTTTTTTTAAAAAAAAGGATTTTTTATTCTAGCAGTCTGTAGAGGTGTAAAAATGCATTGAAATATTATGATGTTGCAAAGCAAAAATGTGACAACATGCATAGTTGACGTGTGACAATGAATTGTGGGGAATAAACAGTCTATTAATTATGATATTTGATGTATCTGCACTGATTATAATGTTAAATCAGCGGTAATCAACACGTCATACATCACCCACCCCCTGCCTTCTAGCTCTAGTTTTATCGGTAAATTGTGTCAGAACTGAATACAGTCATCATTGTTCTTAATATTGTGAGAATATTGAATTGTTTTCAGTCTTACTTTGTTGAATATATCGTAAGTGTATTGAACTGAGTCCTGAACCAAATTGTGAGTTGAATATATCGTTACACCCTTAGTAGTCTGTGAATAAAAATAAACTAAAGTAAGTCTGTACATGCTACATCTACTCAGGAGTTTAACAAGAATGTGATGATGAAGACAGTATGAACCCACCTGCCAGCTCCAGTCAGCACTGTGTTCTTGCTCCAGTGACTCACTCCTGTTTGTTAACTGGATGGTCAGTCGCTCCACCTGACATAATTTAGAACACACGCACGTGGGCACACACACACACACACACACACACAGAGTCACAATTTGAGTTTAATCTCTGAATTTGTATTGTAATACCAAGCTCAGCTTTGTTTATGCTGCTGCCCATAGTGTCAAAAACTTGAGGCTCAGAGCCTCAAAGCACTTTTTCCTCTTACCCTATTCTGGTAATGTTCTAGGAGTTTCTCCAGCTCTGCTGTGCTCTTGTTCTGACACTTCGGGTACAGCGGCACTTTCCTCCCCTCTCGAAAAGCTGTCTTTTCCACCTGCAGCCAACGTTCCTCAATCTCCTCGATCCTCTGCTGCTGCTGTTGCTGCTCTGGAGAGTCAAGGCTGCTCCCCCCTACACTAAGACCGGCTGAAGAATCCATTACAGTCTTATACCTCTGCCTGCGCTCTTCTCTTGCTCTCCTCCTGCTCTTGCTCCCTTGCTTTTCCTGCTTCTTCTCAGTTTGGAAATCCACCCACACCTGTTCTCTGCTTCCCTCCTGATCCATAATGTGGCCATTATGGCCAATCTCATCCCAGTCAAAGGTTTTAGCAGCACAGCCATGTCTTTTGTCGTGGCCAGAGCAGTGTTCTACACAGTGCTGGGTGCTGACAGCAGCGGAGCGGGAGTCCTGAGTCACATCTGGTCCACACAGGGTTTCCACTTGGAGAAGGTGGTTATCTGCAAGGCTGGGGTAGTTTACAGTTAAAGTGAGTTGATCTGATTCAGCACCTGTTCATTCATTCTTATGCTAATGTGCTCTTTCACCCACCTGGCAACATCTGGCGCGTTACGGTTCTGTATATTCTTCGTGAGAGCCTGGACCCAGTTTTGCCGTATACCAGCGGTCATAGCAGCCAAAGTGTAAACCAGCTCAAGAGTCTAGACAGATAAATCACAGTTATGATCTAAGCATCTACAGCAGGCCCAGAGAGCCTCTATGAAGATGTGGAGGTCTAGATGTAAATTGTAGGGATATACTGAAAGTTTGGCCATTTCAACCAAAAACAGTCAAAAAATAGAGCAGAAAGTACAAAAACGTTCTACTAACATTTTGACCAAAATAAAACAAATATTAAAACAGGATTACAAATCAAAATTTAACACGGTTAAGTGGTAATACGAAGCAAACCTCTGCCTTGTTTGTTTTTCTGTGGCAATCAGCACAGCCACAGTAACAGTTTAGGTTTTCACCCCAGAGCGTCCTGAATTTCAGTTTCAGTTTCAGCCAAGAGGTTTCATTAAGGTGCATCACAAATAACATGTTGGGCTTACATGCAGTTGAAAGCCATAATTCCTCTGAACTAGGTGCTCCGTCACTTTGTGACAGGTGGTCAGGTTGATTTCCCCGACCAGTTCTGAGGCCTTTAAAAAGAACAGAATATCATTAAGGGAATTCTGAAACTTCTGAGGAAAAAAAGAGTGAATGAAAGTGATGTGATGGAAAGTAAGGTCGGTGAACCTGCCTCCTCAGCTCCAGAGTCTGAGTAATAACGCAGGCTGTGAGCAGACAGCACAAACCAGTACTTCCTCCACTGGCAAAAGACAAAAGAAGTTTGAGACACACTCAGTACAAAAACATGCCTGTGCTCCAAGATGAATCATTTGTTATTTTGGTATTTTATCAGTATAACAGAACAAATGAGAACATCAACTAAGACTGTTATAGTGCCTCTTATGAAGAAGAAAGTAATGTTTTAATGTTTGTAAGGGGAAATCTCATTTCCCCAACAGCACGTCACTGACAGCACAGGCAGCATAGACAAACAAAACCTGGGCCAAATACTGTCAGTCTGCACAAACTGTCCTAATCAGGCACAGATCACACAGGTCACCAGCAGGCCAAGAAACCTATATGGAACTGTTTCCCTCTTACAACGACCTGAAATAAAGCCAAATATTCGATGCCATTCTACAAGTTCCAACTTGGTTACATCATGCAAGTGGAAACCTTTACTATGAAGAGCTTCTTCGGAGGAATAAGGAAGAAGGATCCTCAAATCAACATAAGCCTCTCAAATCATCATAACTGGCACTGCACTGATGGTTCTAAGCACGTACTCACCTGCTTATTGTCATCCAGGCTGAGCAGCCATCCTTTTTTGAAGTTCAAAAGGTCTGGCTGTGAAGATAATTGACAGTCCATTTAACATGGGCTTTGCCATTTTGTCATCACAAACATAGCATGGCTAGAAACAGCTTGATCTTTCATCACTCCACTTCAACATATCAACTCCAACATTGAATTACGGGGTGTTACTGGATGTGTCTCCAGAACATCCATGCCCATGTCACTCACCGTCATGGTAGAATCTGCGGCCCTGTCATCCAGCGACCTCGCTCTTCTCTGAGGATGAAGGCTGCTCTGTGGAGCTTCTAAAAAGCCTACGGAGTTCTCCTGAACCACAAAGGAAACAATACAGAAATACTCAAACACAGACATTTAAACACTGACACAATCACTATAAATAATTTGCTAACAGCTGCTGAAGAGATATTACTTGGGTGGGGTGTTAACACACAATTCTCTACAGTTGGAGTGTTCATCTCTTGGGAAAACGAATTAAACTAGTTTGCCCATACAGATTTGGCTGATTCACATCTCGCATATAAAACAATATCCAATATATACAGTTCCATGAAAAAAAACACCACATTTATTTAAGGAAGACAACTTTTGCAACATCTGTAGAACATCGGTGTGAGAAAGCCAACATTAACCGGTTTAACTTTAGCAACTGCAACTATACACTTCCTATAACTGAAGAGAAGTCTTTAACATTACTCTGGAGGAATTATGGCCCACTGTTCTTTTCAGAATTGCTTTACTTCACTGCTGGATTTATGAATAGGATGGAAACAAAACATCCCCACACCATTACTACACCTCCACCACCATCTACCATCATGTTTGAGTGTTGGTAGGATGTTCTTATTGTGGAATGCCAAGTTACTTTTACCCCAGATGTGACAGAACCTCTGTCTTCAATCAGTCCACAGAACACTATTCCAGAAGGATCAGGGGTCATCAAGTTGTTTTTTTGGAAAATATGAGACAATCCTTCATGTTTTAGTCTTACAACTCATCCATGGAAACCAGATTTGCCCAGTCTCTTTCTAATATTGGAATCATGAATGCTGACTTCTGGGTTCCTCTTACTTGGATGAATTCACCATTTTTCTCCAGACTGATATATTTCAATAAGATTTTTTTCTCAGATCTTCTGGAATTTCTTTTACCCAGGTTATCTTTGTCTTTTGGTTTGAAATTCAGTGTGACAAAGAAATGAGTGGCAAATACTTAAAATAAATAAATAAATAAAATAAACATATAAATATATATATATATATGATCCATGTGATCCAGCTGCTTTGGAAAACAATAACAGCCTTATGTCATTTTCCACAGAAAAGGTACCCTTAGAACAGCATTCCACAACTGATAAAGGACCAGTCTGGCAACAATGTTCTAAAGTAATTCTCAAGGAAGCAAAGCTAATTTTGGACAGTTTGAGCTCCAAGGAAGACTCCCCACTCCAAGCAAGAAGGGATGGGAAACAGGAAGCTAAACTATCCAGGGGATCCACCTCCAAAAGAGAGAGGGACTTTATTAGTAACCTTCCTTAAACAACAAAAACATTATATAAGGCCTAATGTACAGAGACTGTACAGTACAGACTGTACAGGACATTCAGTCAAAGCATTCTTAACTTTGACCACTGGCCAAAAAAAAAAGACTTGGATTCACTTTGAAGGGTATTTGTTTTGGATACATGAGGCATAAATTCAATAAATTCAAGGAAATGTGGACAGGCCATAAACAGAAAGAAATACAGTTATGCAACAGTTCATTCCATTTGAGGATCCGCTTGTTTCATGTGTTCCCAACTGTATCCACACATCTGAGAAGCTCTTTTTGTGAGGTGAAATAGCTAGATGTCTACAATATTAACGGCCAGTCCATCATTTAATGCAACATATCATGTTTTGCCAGCTTTGTTAACTAAGTGCAGACATCTTGTTTTCTAAGTAACAACAGTAGAAACACATAAAATACTGTTGGAGGGCTGTGAAATGTGATGCCAAATATGATGTCATAAAAGTGGGGCAGCTGGTGGCCTAGTGTTTAGGGTGTTTGCCCTGCGATCAGAAAGTCATGGGTTCAATTCCCAAAACTGCTAAGCACCTCTGAGGTACCCTTGAGCAAGATACCATCCCCACACACTGCTCCCTTGGTGCTGTGTTCCTGGCTGCCCGCTGCTTCACTTGGTGAATAGGTTAAATGCAGAGGAAGAATTTCATGCTGTTCACACTGTGTGCTGTGGTGTGTTCACATATGACAGAATGATCACTTTCACTTCACTATATTTGCAGTAGACTATGCTACACCATTAAACCCATTCAGATGCTAACACTCATTTCTTTCTCCTTTTTTGTGCATGAAGGTATATCACTGGTCTTTTAACACTGACTTCCTGAAACAACTGTGTAAAAAAATTAGACCAATGGAGGTAACGCATGCTAATGCACTATATGGACAAAAGTATTGGGACACACCTGTTTTTCGGGGTTTGGACTAGGTCTCTAACTTCCAGTGATGGGGAAAGCAAGGTCCATAAAGACATGGTTGGATGAGTTCGGTGTGGAAGAACTTGACTGGCCCACACAGAGTCCGGACCTCAACCCCATCGAACATCTTTGAGATGAACTGGAACGGAGATTGTGAGCCAGGCCTTCTCGTCCAACATCAGTACCTGACCTTATAAATGCTCTACAGAATGACTGGGCACAAATTCCCACATAAACACGGTCATTAAAGTCCCTATTGATGTAATGGTCAGGAGTCCCAATACTTTTGTCCATATAGTGTACTTAGGCGTCCATAAGTTGGTACCACAGCGTGAGAGTGAGCCCAAGTTGGAGGACAGGGGTGCGATTTCGCGGTGCAAAATCACATTCACAATGATACGTGAACCAATGTTTCAGAAACGAGCATGAGAAAGACAGGAATGACTAGAGGTGGGAGAAAGAAGTTACAACATAGTATCACAATGAGCGGAAAAACAGTATCAGAGTATGTGAGTGGGGTGAAGTCACTTCCGTTCCTTGCTCAAAGTGTTCTGTATTCACTCTGCTCTCACTCTATTCTTCATTTCCCATTCACCACTCATGTGACAGAAAACCCACTCGATATGTGCTTCATGTTCCTCATTTGTACAATAGCTATCTTTAGATTTTTTCCACATGCACACACTGAAACATGTATGATGTTCCCCCTTTTTCCACAACACATGTCCCCTCATAGTCATCTCTTCACACCCTACGCTCTTGTTCACCCTCTCCAACAGTAATTTTACACATCATTTGTATTTTTGATTGTTCTGACACAGATGTGCACTCTTTCTAAAAGCTGTCCTTCACTTCACTCAGAAGAATCTGTCCTTGGACCCACCCACAAGCCTTTTTTCCCCTGTCTAATGAGAGCAAGGCTTCTGTCTATGGTGGCTTTGGTAGGAGAAGTTAGACTGCATAGTAGATAACACCACAGCTCCTTTTGCAAGACTCCTAACAGTACCTATCACTGTAAATTACTCTGGACAAGCACATTAGCTTAACATGGAAATACTCTATAAGAGGACATTTTAAAATGTCTGTTTTTCACAAATAAACACAAATATAGTAAGATGAACTAAGTGTAAACTTGTATTGATTACTATAGGACAAGATTTTTCTTCCATTTGAAGGTGGTGCAATAAAGAGAGCATAATTACTCCTGTTCAAAGGAAATTTAGTTTACTGTAGTTTTCTTTACAGAAAAAAGACTGAATATTCAAAAAAAAAAAAAAAACCATTTGGTTCTTGTGTCTGAACAAATCTCAGAAAAACTAAATACCGTGATACATATTGTGTGTACTGGAAAAGTCTTGTGATATATTTTTGCCGTATCTCCTACCACAAATTCAAGTGTTAGTGAATGATGAGCATAGTCGAAGTGTAGAGGACTTACGTCTACAGATGCTTCGCTCAGAACAAAAATGGAGTCATAGTCTGTTTTTATTTTGGATGGTTTTTTTCGAACAATTCCCAGTCATTTAAAAAAATAACCAAAAAATTCAGGGACCTTCTGGCTATACATTACGCTCCACACTTTGAGAATGATGGCCTTAGATAATCCGATAAAAAAGAGGAAGCTCAAAGTTAAAATATCTCTCTGTTTTGAAATAGGTAGCGTGCCACAAATATTTCTGCAATAAATTTGCATCATGGT
This sequence comes from Brycinus macrolepidotus, assembly GCA_037974445.1. Classification (NCBI taxonomy): domain Eukaryota; kingdom Metazoa; phylum Chordata; class Actinopteri; order Characiformes; family Alestidae; genus Brycinus; species Brycinus macrolepidotus. The sequence goes on from JBBPCZ010000028.1 coordinate 999,027, forward strand.
TGAAGGACTGTGACGGTACATTGTGGTGTTTCTGGTGATTCCCAAGACTGAAAATCACATGCGGGAAAGATAAAGTGTGGACTACTTGTGAGTAACTGAGCCAGCAAGGAATTGCCACAGATTTAATGACCAGGAAGAAACAGGAAACTAACTAAGCACTCACACGCAGAGCAAACTGTTGAGTGAATTATATCCTACACAACAAACACACACACAGACACACACACATGGACACGCACGCACACACACTCACAAGTATCAGAATCAGAATACCCTGAGGACATGTGACTCATTCAGTCATTCATTCCAAGCTTATTACGTACACGCTGGTCTAACTGAGGGTCTGTTTGTGCGTCTGCAGCTATGAACTGGCCGTATTACATGTATGCTCACAGATCAGACAGCAGCTCCCTGCCATCAGCTCACATCACTAACGTCTGGGGAAGAGGTGACATTTCCTCCCTACTAACACCTGGTCATGTGAGTCATGGCGAAACAAGACCCCGGGCAAAACTGCCTAAACCAGCTGTGCAGGCCTCTTAGCTCTGGAAACGAACATGCAGCTAGAAAAAGTGATGATCTGATGAGATAATTGGCAGGTGAATATAAAGGACTGTGATAGAGTGTCTCTGGGATGTCTGCTGCCTTGCAAAATTCATCTGACCTTAACCAATCTAGGGAACTAAAACCTTTCCATAAGATCAGAAGAATAACTAGCACCAAAAAACAAAACAAAAAAAAATATCAAAACAGTCACTTGATGGGTCAGTTGGTGCAGTTGGTGTTTGCCATATAAAAGTTCACTACCAACACTACCAGTCAATATTTCTCAGGACCGGGGGACAAGTAAAGATGTGCAAAGACATCAGAGTCATAACAGTATCCGCAAATATTTGCTTAATCAGAAAATTATGTTTGATAATATTTCAAGTCAATATTTCACGATTCATTTCTTGTATTCCAGGGAAGCAGCATGTTTAGGTGATGCTGTGCTACTGCGCTAGAAGATCAGTTATTTGTTCATTTCATTGTTGCATTCGAAGCCTACAGAATTAGACGTCATACTTCTCTGTAACTAACCCAGGTGGATCTGCTTTCTTAATTTCATATGAATGGGCATCAGTAGATTTATCCAAGAAAAATACTGGATATCAGAAAACGAAGGTGACAAGTGAAAAGGGGACAGTATATATGAGAAAATGAAATTAAGCTATTATATCTATCATTCTATTATAGCCAGCATTGACTTTTTTTTTTTTAATCAGTTTGTGTTGCAGTAGCTCTTCAGTGGGGCTGGACCAGACGGGCTAGCCTTCACTCCCTATGTGCATCAATGGGGAACATTATGCAAGATCTATTGTTGCGGATATACTTTGACTCGTTTGACTGTTTTGGAGATGTCATCTGGCCCGCATAATTTGGCCCCTGTCTCTCAAAACTTTACACTTGCCACTTTATCCTGCTTCCAACACATCAACTTCAAGAACTGACTGTTCACTTGCTGCATATACTGATATCAATACTCTCCATACTTTGGTCCAAAAAATAAAAACACCACATGAAAAGGAAAAGGATTCAACAGTTATTTCATTATTACTGTTTTTGCAAAATAAGGAGCTAAATTGTTTCTTGAATTTACTGTATAAATAATGAAGGATTGCGACAAATGTCTGGTCAAAACACCACGGCAGAGCACACAGAGTGAACAGTGTGAAACTGTTCTCTGCATTTAACCCATTCACCAAGTGAAGCAGAGGGCAGCCAGCGACGCAGCGCCTAGGGATTTGAACCCATGACCTTCCGATCACAGGGGCAACTCCCTAACCAACAGGCCACCACTCCCATCGCTCCCACTGATCCAATCTAGCATCAACCGCTTGTAAAGGGCAGCTATGTTAGAATGCACTGGCGCTGCATAAATACCGATAGTAGAGCAGCTTCGCCAGGAGCTTCTCCATATTTCAATGTTGAGCAGTCAGGAACTAAAAACAATTTAGAATCGGTTCTTAATGCTCATCCCTAGTGCCCAATAGATCCCACCTCTTAACAGCAGTGCAAATGAACCAAGGGCTTTAACAAGGCAACTGGATCGTGGGACAGTACCTTGTTCTGTATGGTGTGATTTTGGCTTTTACTTCTTCCCCGCCTCTGGCAGAGTTGACACATTTTCCCCTTTCTTTCATTAGTCAAACTCTCATCCTCAATCCTGCTGAGAGAGAGAGACAGAGAGAGAGACAGAGAGAGAGAGAGAAACAGACACAAAGAAATGCAGGAGAATAGAAGTCAACAAAAGCGTGACATTCAGGGCCCAGTCATTCAGATTTATAAGCCTTTAAGAAAACATCACTCCTGGTGGCAGACAATGACAGTTCAGATGTGACCTGCACTTCTCTTTACTCTTAACTGAGCCCCTGCTCAAACCAGCAGAGGTATGAAACAGTGACCTTCCACACTAAAAGCGTGCGCTGATTCAAGAAGCATGTACAGAAAAAAACGCCTGTCACGCAGGATTTACGAGTCGACGCCCCTCCATATGCACACATGAAGCCGGATGTGTTGAAAACGCGTATGGAAGTGTGACCCGTTTTTCTTAGGATGTCTTCTGAAGGAATGGTAACACTACGAAATGCACAGTAGGTGTTAAAACGTCACTGTAAATGTAAGATTTTATGTGATTAACAAACGCGCACCTTTGTGGAAAAATGTTAAGTCTGCAAATTGTAATTATCGCATACTCATTTCAAAGTATTGTGGATGAACATGGGGTAGGTCCAAAAAGAGAGCAGGGCCGATGGTCAGTGATCCCTCACTTAATCAAAAGCACAAACAATCAAAAACAAAAAAATCCCACAATCCACTAAAAGCTCAACACCTTCTCAGAACACCTGACAAACAACATAGGACTCTAACAACCAATATTTCATCATTCAGTAACATTCAATATTTAATTTCAGTGAATGATTCTTCAAAAAAAAAAATCATTTTTGAGGATTGTAGAATGTGATGCTAACAGGGCTAACTGGTGATATAGGCAAATCGAACTGGCCATGCTAACAGGGATAACTGGTTATATATGCAAAACAAATTAATTTGTATTTACAATTCTGTATTTTTTCATCTCAATGGTAATATTCAAAACTAGATGAATGAGTTTTTTTAGCTACGTATTAATTTAATATTTGATGAGCATGTTACTGATAAAGAGATGTACATTTCAGACATGTAAATTAAGCTGCAAAATTATTTTTCTATTTTTCTATTATATCATTTGGTAGTAAGCATTATGATACTACACTTGATATACCAACATAAAAATTTTGGTATTGTGACAGTCCCAGCAGAGATATCGTCTTTTTGTGAAGTTCTGATATCTGATCCAGTATTTTCTCTTGACGTTCTCCATCTTCATGACTAAAGCATCCGGTCCAGAATCTGATTTAGGTTCTGGTCTTTGCTATGGGTAAGTCTTCTGCATCACGCATGAGGCTTTTTAGTGACGCAGGTCTCACACTTTACAGGCTGCTGGGGTCTGGACTGGGAGGGATTCTATAAGCTAAATTTAAAGGCAGCTTGCCTGCTAATGGTGGGGTAACAGCCTTTGATCTAGCGCTCTGCATAGGCTGTGGTGCGAGTAAAACTTTTAACTACATCGAAGCCATCTGCCGTCCCTCACTGCAAATTGTTTGCACATTGGGACTATCCTTGACCAAACACACACACACACACACACACATACACACATACATACACACATACATACACACACACACACACACACACACACACACACACACACACACACACACACACACACACACACACA
>JBBPCZ010000028.1:1010776-1024949 GCA_037974445.1 Brycinus macrolepidotus
ATTAGTTTGTGTTTCTCAATTTGTTGTTGTGTTTAGTAATTTGTTGGTGTGGTTTGCACTTCAGGGCCACCGTAATTTCTTGTACCAATACAACACTATTTTAACCTCTGTTTCTAATCTTCAGTGTTATATTTTGTTAGACTTTGTTGTATTCCGATTTATTCAAATGAAACAGTACATAACTTTTTGTCTCAAATGTTAAGCTTTTTTTTTTTTTTCTCTTCCAGCCAAATATTTAAAGCAATGTTGAAAGAGACACCATTTCAGTTGGTACTGGTGTAGGGCCACTATCAACAGAAAACAATAGACTGGATATTTGAGGGAAAAAAGAAGCAGCCCGATCCAATCCTGCAACAAATCTAGTCTGAAATTTCATTGAGTGTGTTTACATGCACACCAATTACACGGTAAGTATCGAGCTTCGGTAGTGATCCAATTATTCACATGCTCACATGAGCAGCACACTCTAATTTCCAAGATCAGATTGAAGCCATTATCGTATTTCAAGAAATCTGATAAAGAGATCTGGATTTTAGCTCAGTAGCAAGGTTTTCCAACACAGGTACACCCTTACTCTGCACGTTTTACATTTGCACGTGTGAACATGGAACCAGGTAAAGACAAGCATCCTGGGAAACACTAAACACCAAACACTTATTTTAGCGCTGCATTTATAAAATGACAACAAATTACGATTTTTTTTGGTGACGTGGAGCCATATAAAGTGATTACTGAGACTTATATATAGTTCTCAATATCAGATTACTCTACTAGTGCTTGTAAACATGCTGAATGGATTACTGCCAAAATCTGATATCATGCAGCTTTCAGATTATCATGTGTATGTAAGTTTTTAAGAAGTAATGTCAGATCAGTATCAGCCAGTACTGAAGGTTTCAATTTTGGAATTGATATTGGTAAAAAAACAGTATCATTTCATCTGTAATTGTGTATGGCTGTTCTCAGTCGGCTGATATTTCCAAGGAATGCTTACTGAATAATAACACTGCACTGCTGTTATTACTCAACGATGAAACTGGAATGAAGTTCAAACTCTAAAACTATGTGTTTACTTCATTTTCATGAAGCAACACCATAGAAAGCCCTCAGCTTGCAATAGCACGTTCACTCCTTCCACATACTGACCTTGCCGCAGCCGGGCACCTCCACACCGTCAATGGGCCGTGGGATTTCGATGGAGCGCACATTTCCATACTTGCAGCATTCCTCACGGATGTCCTCCAGGATCTCCTCGTAGTCCTCATCGTCCAGCAGCTCCTCAGGCATCACCATGTTGAGGAGACACAGCACCTCAGTTGGCAGACCCGAATTCTGCAGCCTCTGAAGCCCTGGAACCTGCAGGGTCACCGGCGTCTCAATGATCGCTGCCTACACAGAGGAGACACAATTAGAATTCATTCCAACAGTGCATTCTTTACAGAATACAAAGCCTTCAGAAGGAGCATCAGAACAAGTATCAGCTCAGGCAGAGGGCATCAAATCAAAAGGTTGGGGCATGTTTCCTTTGAAAAGTCATAGACTGAAATCTCTAAATGCAAAACCAACAGTCAGTGTTCCACTTAAGGAACCACATTCTGTACACAAACAAGGTACACAAATAACTAAAAAAAAAAAGAACAGTACTATTTTGTCTCACAATGAGAAAAAAATACATACACAGTGAGAGGAAGTAGGTATTCAGAGATCAGTACTAAACGACAGAGCCCTAGCAAAACTTAAAAATCCCTGTCGGTACAACTGTTTCAATAATATGCATGCAGAAAGTTCTTGGAACCACAACTGTTCAGTCCTAGCCATTTTTCCCCACACTTATGATAAGGAAGGTAAGAGAACAGACAGCAGACACTCAAGAAGAACTGAAGGATGACCTGGAACAACAGTTACACAGAACAATCAGCAATCGAACATTAGTGATAATCTCTATTCCTAAGCCCCCCCCACAAAACTCTTCTGCTCAAAAAGAAGCACACAGATGCAAATTTTGCACACAAGCCTTTTAACAAAACAGAACACTTTTGGAACGATTTATTCTGGTCTGATGAAACTGTGAGTCAATCAAAAGGACCCTTGGGAACTTCAGTTTTTAAACCTACCTATCGTTTATGCTTATAAAAAACATATTCTATCATAATTTTAAGTAAAGCGTCATTATGACATTATGACATTAAGACATTATGTGTGTAAATTTGAAGTGGATACATCCACTGGAAGGATATTAAACAACAAAAAAGAGAAGTGTCTGAATACTTGTTTCCCTTCTCTGTATGTGTACATGGTATATGCAAAGACCAGTGGTAATAAATATACCTTATCTGGCATAACTGTTTTAACCAAGTTCTGGTTGTTGCATTAACCTGTATGTTCATGTCTGAACACCAACAATGCGATAGAACACTGAAAAAACCAACTCATGTAGATTGGTGACCTTAGCAAGCTGGAAAAAACTGAGAGCCCAATGTGGGCACGAAGAGATCTGGCCCTAGCACTTACTGGATTGGCGTTCTTTGCACCCACACTGGCCCGCTGGACGATGAGCTTTTTATCACCAAGCTGCATACCATTCAGCCCTGCCACCGCCTAAACACAACAAGCACTTTCATTTAGCCTCGCATTGTCTAGATAGTACACGAGTCATTCCCTCATAATAAATGTCACATTAGCATCCTTTTTTGCTGACAAACTGACAACAACACGCAACTGGGTCATGTTTACGAGACAAACGTTTAATAGCGATTAGACATTGTTTTCAAAAATGACAAGTTAAACATCCATTACCGATGTCTTGATCCCTCAGCTTGAACCGCTTGCTTTTGGTTTGTGAAGACTACGTGAGATCACTTTCATTTTTTAGTTGAAAACGATATAACTCAATAATCCACAGTTATGTCAACATTTCTCTGAGTCACACATTTTTTTTTTTTGCTCATTTGAAAATGTATAGCACTATTAATCAGTATTTAATTTAAGTCCCGTCAGTCACCTGTTTTTCTTTCTCATTGCAGGTTGAAAATAATCAAATTACACTCTGCTCAGGTCTACTGTGAGTAGATGACAGATCTAGACATCCTTACAGCATTCATGACCGAAATACAGAAAATGAATCCAATACATTTTTGACTGTCATATCTTTATTGAGATACTGCATTCTGGTTTGTTCTGCAATTCAGCCTGATTATAACACTGTGTGCAGATGAGAAACCTGCCTGTGAACCCACTCACCATTTGAAATCATCTGTGTACTGAGATTTTGCTCTTCAAACAATTTGCTTACCTGGTCAGTGGCACCAATATCCACATATTCACAGAACGCGTATCCTTTTGACAGTGATGTTGCACTGTCCTTAACAAGATTGAAAGCCTTTAGTGGTCCAAATGATGTCAAGAGCTCCTTAACCTAAATGAGAGAGGGGGAGCAGAACCTTCAGTACAGCAAAGGTCATTACGAGAGGAGAAAAGAATGACATGCTTCTGTTCCATTATAAGGGAAAGAAATTAAGTAGAAGGTGGAATGACTGGGGTGCAAGACGTGACAGCAAGGTAACACATTTACTTACTATAAGGGTTACTGCCGTTGCAATATTACAAAATTATGGGAAATAACTAACATTCTTCTGCAAAAGTACACAATGAAATAGCATTAATGTCTAAGAACCTGTTGTAATACTTAAAAAACAAACTGTTTCCTTTTACAGTTTCTTAGTCCTATCTGAAGGGTACAAAAAAGTCTTGGCTTCAAAACGAAATTGTGATTTTTTTTCCCACAACAAAGACAATACTAAGTTCCATGGTAAAGAAATGCCTACATCTAGTAGTTTTATTATAACAGAAATACGTGCAGCACAGCATTCTGCAATGACAAGAATAAAATATTCATGCTCTTAACCAATAAGTGTGTAACTTAATGGACCACTGTATATGTACACTACAACCACCACCAGGTACTACACCTTTAATGGAACTAACCCACCACAGCTAGCCATCTCCCACCCATCCCACTACCCAGAGACCCCTCTGCGGGTAAGCGCGCTCCAAGAGAGTGATGGTAGAAAGAGAGCAGCCATGAGGGGGGACCCCTGCTGGCAGGAAGTGTATCCGTGCGAGGAACGGAAATGTCTTACTTGCCTTGTATTACATGTTGGCATGGCAGCAGTAGATCAGTACTACTGAACAAATTATGAGCGCAGACTTAACGATCTTACAGGCCCCTAGCTGGGGACAAAGTGGGGGGAACAAAAATGAAAGAGCTGTGAGTTTCAGAGCAGTGGCAGTGACTGCAAGAAAAAAAAAAAAAAAAAAAGAAATGAATAACAGGGTACATAAACCTCTACCTGAGTCTAGGAGTTTGGTCTGGCGATTACATTCCAATTAGCTAAACATCACTGAGATCCAATGCTATTCCCTCCTTCTTTTCTTTTTTTTCTTTTTTTATCATTTTTCATGCATCAGCAAGGTTACTGGTCCAGTAATACAACCTTACCTTCTTTTAACTCCATAATATCCATCCAAAATTACATATATCAAGTCATGAGTAGGAGATATTTGACATTTACTCTCCCTGCAGTTATGCAGTTAGACATATATTATTTATGTATTTGGAGGAGTAAATTTGAGGCTATTCATATCAAAAGAACCAATGGTGGATAAAGTTAATCCACTCACTCAGACATGTTCATGTCTCTGAAATTGACACTGTGAATGGGAGATACTAAAACACTGAACGCTGTAAGGCTGTAAAACAGCAAGGCTGACCTGCCAAATTAAATTGATTACGATACTTAAAGATGGATGTCAGTCTGACAGGGCTTCTAAAATGAGCTGAAGCAGAAAGCAAAGGCATCATTCTTTAAACTAAAAACACTAAAAACTGAATTCACAGTCATAATTTCCCACACTTTCTAGACTTTCATTTCTTGGATATTTGTAGATTTATTCTTGGTGATACAGAATCGAAAAAAGCAATTCTAGCCTGTGTTAGCATCCTGTTCCAGTGTATAAGGCATGTATGTGTTCCCATTAAAAGGGCATGGAAATGACCAGCTAGAATGGCATCAAAAACAATAAAAATAACTCCAAAATAACTAGATCAAGATGTTAAAATAAGCGAGACTACTGGGTAGACCTGTGGTTCTCAGTTCTGATCCTGAAGTACGACTACCCTGCACATCTCACGCTACTAATGAAGTAATTAACAAGCTGTTCCTGAAGTGAACTGGGTTTACAAGAGCAGAGAAAACACTACAACATTCTGGGCAGTGGAACCCCAGGACCAGGAGGACCACTGCTCTAGATAGAAGAACAGCATCTAACCTATTCAACAGTTTTTACAATCCTATTTGAACACATTTTGGATTAAATTGCTTTAGTAATCAACAGGTTATAAACATTCAGAGACTTTTTTTTATGCCTGTGCAATGCAGTGGGGGAATGCAACTGCGAATGTAAAATTGCTCCTTAAAATCACTTGTACTGAAGGCAACACCTTCCGTACCCAGGAATTTTAAATCACTAGGAAGGTGACAGCATGACTGAGTTTAATCGATATGACATAAAGAAGTGAAGGCAATCTCAGGACAACTGCAAAAACATGCACACTTGTTACGGTTGCTCTTAGATGGATGAAGTGAGTTCTAAGACAAAAACTGAATTTACATTTTATGCAAAAACTAAGAAATACCTGATCATCACTGAGATAGTTGGGAAGACCTCCAATGAAGAGTTTATGGGGAGAGTCTGGTACAACTGTGGACACAACTCCTGGTGCAACAAAGAAAATAATGACTAAAATTAATAAAAATCTGTGGTGGTTCAGGTGCTTGCACAGAAGACCTCTTTCACATCTCATCAAGTGATCAAGTGTCTCGCAAAGCAAGTTTTCTTGCTTAGCCAGCTAACTTCAAGCCTAGTTGCCTTCCTAGTGGGTCTTCCAGCTTGCATGGTAAGACCCTTACAGCTGGTTCAGAACGCAGCAGCTCGGCTAGTTTTCAACCAACCCAAAAGGTCGCATGTCAACCCACTGCTGATAGACCTACACTGGCTACCCACAGAATAAAGTTCAAGTCACTAACTCTTGCCTACAGAGTGACATCTGGGTCAGCACCCAGCTACCTTAATCCTCTTATTCAGCCTTATGTTCCTACTCGCTCCCTCCGCTCCTCCAAGGAACATCGTCTGGCTCTGCCATCCCTACACACAGGGTAAACCCAGTCCAGACTCTTCCCTTTTGTGGTTCCCAGCTGCCTAAGGCAACCAATGCAGCAAAATCCCTCTCTAGCTTCAAAAACCTCCTGAAGACTCGTCTGTTCAGAGAGCATCTCCTCTCCTAAAGACCATCTTCCAACACTATTCTTTCATAAAGATTTAACACTTAATTTTCTCCTCTGGTTCTCACATTGTCCTGAAACTTGAATGTGTCCTCTTATGGTTAATCGCTTTGGATAAAAGCGTCTGTCAAATGATTGTAACGTAATGTTAGCTGAATCCTGGATTTTCTGTCTCGTGACAGTGGATCACTTTTTACCAGGCACACTCCCCCGGCAAACATATGCTCAATTCCTAACCTGCTGCAGGGTAGGTTAAGTTTAGATAAACACCTCATGGACCAATCAGGGCACGTTTCTGACTATTCAGGGACTGAAGTATCAAATCAAGGCTAACAGAAAAAAGTCGTCGGCTGCCTTTGGAAAACATACCTAACCTCAGCTCTGTTTGTTAAGTTTGGTGAAGCTAAAACTTAGTCAAGAACCTTGTCTAATCTGAATTTACTTAGTGAGATACACCCCTGACCTCAAGTGGGCGAAGAGATGTATAGCCATTTGATATGGGACCCTGCTCTCACCTGTACTTGTCCACTAATGATAGGATCAACTAATCAGGATTACCTTGCATGTTAATGCCAGGTGTGAATGCAGCTGTAGTGTCTGATTCAAATGATTTAAAATCACTTCATTACAGTACATTCAAAACATCTCACACCCTATTGCCACCAATGGTTCTTTCTTCATGGATTAGATTTCAAGATTCTAGATTCAAGATTCAAGAGAGTTTATTGTCAGCCCAGCCACATACACAAGTACACAGAGGGTTGAAATAGCGTTCTCTGAAGCAAACAGTGTAGTGTACATAGGCCAGGTCACCAGAAGACAGATAGACAAAATGCAGAGACAAAAAACCTGCTGCAACATTGTATTGCAGCATCAAAATACAAAAATTGCAATATTTGCAGCATCAAAGTACAAACACAGGCAAGTAGTGAAAATATGTGTGTATTCGGAGGTAGAGCAGTTATTAGAAAAAAAAATTTAGCAGCAAGTTTTAAGGCAGTTTATTGAAAAGTGTCGGTGCAGTGAGTTTAGAATAGCTAAAAGTGTCATGTGCAGTTTCTGTGCGAGGTCAGACCCTGTTCAGACCCCTGATGTTAGGTGCAGGCTCATTACATTACATTTAGTCTTGGAATAAACTACAATACCAAAGGTGATTCACCACTGAAAACGTTTAGCCCAGGCCTAGGCTTGATCTAGGCCCATTGAGTATTAATCCTAACCTGGAACATGGAAGGCCGGCTGCTCAGAAATGCCAGGCAGGGGGCGGTAGTCATGAGGCCGTCTGATCTTCAGTGACTGCCCTTGAAAGATGATTCCGTCAAACGCCATGGCTTGTGTGGTCTCGTCTACAGATCTAAACTGAAGCACATACATATCCATAAGCATCTGCAGTCTTGAGGACACTGTGGCACCTACATAGGATTCTACACTCGACATACGAACCTAAACAAACCGTGCTATGTGGGGTCAGTAGATTTAATAGCCTTATATCTTTCGTTGCAAATTCTCATTATCTCAGGCTTCACATTTGGCTTTCCCAAAAGTCATCATTTCCACCAGAGGGCAGTACTGAGCTGTGTGCCAAGAAAACCAAATGCCTCCCAAATGTTTAAAAACTGTGGTTTGAAGGATTTACAATTGTGATTGTGTGCAAAAGTCTGGGGCACCTAAACTAATTCCTTCTATTTAGGGATAAGAATGAAAATAAATGACTAAAGGTTACTTACCTCAAGGAACGCAAAGTTCTTGTCTTGGTTGATCTGCACTGCAAGCACAGGGTTACTGGGTGCTTGAGAGAGCCCAGCAAGTCTCATCTGGGTGTTGAAGAACTCTGCCATTGACTCCTAAAAAAAAAAAAAAAAAAAAAATACACCAAAACCAGAGCATTACCTAGAATAGTAGTTTCCAACCCTGGTCTTGGGGGTCCAGGTGGTCAATGCCAATGCCAGTTCTAGAGGGATTTTGAAATAACTAAACCAGTGCCCATTTTCACTCGCTTCATCACTCGTTTTGACGATCATTTTGGCCATTTTCAGTTTGCAGACGGAGGGAGGGTTCTTTTTGTCAACCACTGTGGGTGATTTCATTTTGGCATTTTGTCTTGTCAATATTTTTTTTTGCAGCAAAGAGCCTGCCATGGCAGCATCCCACTGAGAAACGTTACTAGCAGAAACACTGTTATTTAATGGTAGCTGGATTCAAATGTACCTTTCCACCATTTTGCTGATTCATCAAAAAGGTTCTATTTTGTCAAAAAGTATTTTATAATCCAGTAATCGTGACAGCTCAAGTTAAACAAGACGTATTTTGCCAACATTCTGTTAAGCTTGTCCCAACAGCTGCTACAAAAGAACAAGGACAGGTCAATGGCATGCCATCACAAACCCTTTTTCCACGAAGGCAGTCCGAGGGCCGGTTCAGAGCCAGCGCCTAACCTTGAACTAGTTCTGCATGTTTCAACACCAAAGAACTGACTCTCAGACAGAAACATGGGTTCCAGAGTGGAACCAACAATTTGCTGGGTTAGAACCAAGAACCGATTACATGAAGAGCTGGGAGTGTTAATACCAACCGAAACTTTGTGACAAAAATAATGTAATGGCCATTCCAACGAAGGAAAAAACACAGAGCTTTAACCAAAGAATCACATGGGAAAGAGTGGCATTCTAAAAATTTGCTGTGGACAGAATAATCAGGTGTTTAAAAAAATTGCAAAACATGATCTCTATACAATATCCAGAGCCCAGTTAGGAAAACCTTCAGATACTTTGTAAGTCCTGCTGCTGTGACACAGCAGCCCGCTATTTTGGGGAGCTTACCTCAGTAACTCCAAAGGGTATATTGCCAACATAAAGACGTCGAGCTTGTCTGGTCATTTGGCTGCCAACGATAGGCACTTGTGTCGGCGTCACAGCCACTCCTGTTGTAGTGGATGTTGCCAGCAAAGCTATGGTAGGAATCTGCCCAGCAGCTACAACAGTTTAAAATGAATTTAGAGACTCTACTGAGGGAAAAATAAGACTAATTTCAAAGTACACGACACAACTCATTTAAAGGAATGCTGTGCTTCTCCGGCTGATGACAGATAAAGGTTAGACATCAATATTTCAAACAATGACTCATATTTACTACACCAGTACTGGAACTAATCCAAAGAGCTGGAACATTACAACAGAACAATCCACAAAAATAGGAGCGACATCTAGGAAATGTTTATGAGTCAACTGTCAGCAAAACTTTGGCACAATAAGCAATTTACACCCACTTTATTAAGCCAATTTATTAGGCACATCTATGCTGTACTCACACATTGTCCATTAATCAGCTCCACTTACCATATAGATACACTTTGCAGCTTACAATTACAGACTGCTGTTCTTCACTCTATTCATCAGTGGTCAGTGTGTGTGTGCTGCAAGACTGGGCTGCAGTGCTGCTGCCGTTTTTAAGCAATGTGTCCACTTACAGTCCACTCTACCAGGCACATATGACCTTAGGGTTACCGATGCTGCACTGTTCTCTGTGTTAGTTATAGTTTCTTGCAATAGGACACCGTTGGATGGATATTTCTGACGTGTGAACAATTCTCAGCCCAGCAGTGATATCGAGATGTTTAAAAACTCCAGCCAGTACTGCCGAGTGTGGTACACTCTGTACAGCGCACACACACACACACACACACACACACACACACATTCTACTTCCAATTCAGCGTCACTTCTGAGCCACCCACATTACATCTGCTCACTGGTGGACCCGAATGGGGTAAGGGGGCTTAGAAATAATGCAGAGAAACAGACGGACTGCAGTCTGTAGTTGTAAACTACACCTATATGGTCAGTGGAGCTGCTAAAATGGTCAACGAGTGTAGATACAAGGTAGTGTACCTAAGGAAGTGGCTTATCAATGTATATGATTCAAATACTTATCACATAATACGCAAAATTCAAAACTGTCAAAACGCACCTGAAGATCTATGGGTAAAGAAGGGCATTTGCTGTACCTTGCATAGCTTTGTACTGCATCGGAGTGATGTGTTCAAAGCCTGGGGGTGGAACATCCCAGTATCTGTACGTCCTTTTCTTCCTTGTGCGCCGAGGAGAATAGCTGAAAGAACAAAAAAGCGCAAAAGCGTAGGCCAGCAGCTTATTCAGAAAACTGACAGACTCTGACTCATACGCCTAGACCAGGCATTCTTCAAGTAGCCTACAAGTCTATTCCACCACACTCCAAAAGTGCCAACTAAATAACACAAATGAATCAAATCTGAATGCTTTCCATGCACCTGCTCCTGTATTCCACTGAATGTGCCAAAATAAACAGACACACAGAAGAAGCCCGGATGCAAGCAGTGTGCAGAGCAATCCTGCATCCCGATTACGTCCTCTGAATCCTAACCTCAGATGAGAACTTGGTTTGTTGAGAGTCTGGTAGGCACCTGTGTTTCTTATGGTCCCTGGAGCTGCTCCGGCGATCCCGGCTCTTGCGATCTCGACTGCGGCTGCCCCTGTCTTTGCTCCAGCTGCGATGCTTCTCACCATGACTCAATGAGCCACTGCGGCTCCTTCTCCTGTGCTTCTCTTTCTCCCTCTCTGAAGGAAGAATGAAAAAAAGCAAAAATGAAGCAGGCTCCAAAAGAAACATGAGTATATAATATTAGACTGTTTTGAAGGTAGAATACTATTGATAGAACAGGGAGGGGGAAAAAAACATCTGCAGCAAAACTGGATTTTGCTGCCATTCTCATACTATAGTCACCAACTGCACCATGGCATAATGACCACTTGCTATAACAGATTTTTATTTTAGAAAATACAATGGGCCTGTTTTGCAATGGGGCCCAGATGTTTGTCAGTGCCAAGTTCAGGCATCAAGTTCTGCCCAAACTCACTAACCAACTAGCTTTAGGCCAAATACGCAGCATAACTGGCTTAGCAAAATCCACAGAAAAGACTGTACATCTTTAAGGTCCGAGTGTTTTGGCATAACTTGCTAAATGTTGCAGATCAATAATCAATGATTTAAACCCAGTGGCTGACCACTTGTCAAGAAAACTGACTATAGCCAGAAATAAGACGACTGACAGGCTGTCCTGAGATTTCTTGCCAGCGAGCAAGTGATCTAAATTACTTATTTAACTCTAAATGACTGATCTAACTATAAACAATCAATTTAACCAGCTCTGCAAATTCAAAATTAGCTCACCAGCTAGCAGGCTACATGCAAGAGAGACTATGAGATGGCACTGCCAGGTGCAGAGAGTGAACATACAGGACTTAAAGAGAAATAAACCGTTTTACCTTGCCTATTTTCACTCAGCTGCTTCTCAAACTCCTCAAAATCCGACATTTTCAACCACAAACCGGCTCAGCTGCTCTGGGTCAGACTGGGGCTGAGAGGAGCAGAACCAGTCGTTAGTTCTGGTCGAGCCGGCGCAGTGATGGATTAAGGGCACATCCCATTCTGAGAGATGTTCCCTATTCCCTACTTCCTACGATCCGCACTCCACAGCTCTGGCTCTGTCTCAATTCCAGTTCACTCACTTGTAGTGTCAGTCTCTGTTTAAATAGGCTAGCATCACTCTGCTGATCCTTGTTAACTGTGTTAGCCTGTTGCAAATTCTTACCAGGTTAAAATAACTATCATTATGTGTATCACTATGTGCATTATCACTACTGTGGGGCAGCTGGTGGCCTAGCAGTTATGGAGTTGCCCCTGTGAACAGAAGGTCGTGGGTTTGAATCCCAGGACTGCTAGTGGCACCTCTGAAGTACCCTTGAGCAAGGCCCCGTCCCCACACACTGCTCCCCCCGGGTGCTGTGTTCCTGGCTGCCCGCTGCTTCACTTGGTGATTGGATTAAATGCAGAGAAAGAATATCTTGGCGTGTTCACGGATGACAAATGGTCACTTTACACACTTACACTTATTTTGCTATTGTGTGCAATAGTTTACCATGTGCAATATTCTTATCAGGCTTTTAAAACATTATCATTATTGGCAATATCTTACTATGTGCACATGTGCAGTATCATGTCAAGTTTTCTAAATGGGGGCTAAATCAGGGTTGCCAACTCTCACGCATCCGGCGTGACAGTCACGCATTCAGCCTCAATCTCACGCTCTCACGCTCAAGAAAGAAATCTCAGGCCAAATCTGACCTTCTTCTGTGTTGTAATTTTTTTCACTCATGTGAAAAATGATTCACTGAAAACATCTTTTTCAAAGATATTTATTTGTTACACATAGATGATAAGCATGTGTAAAACGTAAAGCGAGAGAGGTTGCCCAAAGGTTGTATATATCATAGTGTATTTTATTTAGAGGTTTTTCTACAGATTCTTTATTGGATTTATTTAGACTTTATGTTTTATGTTGTACTTGTCTCTGTGTATCTGTGCAGTCATAACATAAGCAATTTCATCCAGGATCAATAAAGTTTTCTAATTCTGATAACTTGTAAAGACAGAAAATTGCCGTCAAATCCTAATTATCAGTGATTTGCATTCGGAAGTCCTTCTACAACTGATATATGTATCATGTGAACAACATATCCACTGAGATCAATCAAAGGTAGCTAGATGTACTGTGTTTAAATGGGATTAGCAGACTTGCGTAGGCATGGAATGATGCAATGGCACTGCATAATCAGGATACTTCATTCTGTTACAATGAAAGAAAAAAATAGATCAGAACAGAAAGAGATTCTAGCGTGATTACATTGAAATCACTCACAGAGTTTATGACTCACAGCAGTGCTGCTGGAGTTTTTAAACACTGTGTCCATTTACTGTCCACTCTATTAGACCTGCCTAACCTGTTGGTCCACCCTTGCAGATGTAAAGTTGTTAGTTTATCAGATTCTGCACAGTTTATGTAAGTCATGCTCTACTCCTTCATCAGTGGTTTCTGGCTACAGGACACTGTTGGCTGAATATTTTGGTTGGTGGTCTATTCTCAGCCCAGCAGTGACACTTTACTACTCCAGCAGCACTGCTGTGTTATCAACTCTGCAGCACACACACACACACACACACACACATACACACACACACACACACACACACACACACACACTAACATTCCTCTACCATGTCAGTGTCACTGCTGTGTTGAGAATGACCCACTGGCAGTCCTGTGAGGGTGGCGGTCCTGCGCCTGCTCACTGGCGGTCCTGTGAGGGTCCTGAGCCCTTGACAAATGGCATAAAAAACACAGTAAAGTGTATCTGATATGTGGAGTTGACAAATGGACAGTATTATAAGATCGAGTATAAGATATTGATAATTGTTAACAGCAAGGCCCTTTTATCTGGCTGACACCAAGAGTGCCAGTACTTACGGATGACAATGAACTGTAATGTACACAGGTTGCTGGCTTTTTAACCTGATACTTTTTTATACCTACTAAAGCTGTTTTACTTGGCTACTTGGCCGAGTCAATATACAAAAGTATATTGTGTTATTTTAATCACATTAGTTGCTATGGTTACAGTAAGGCGTGATAGGACAGTTAAGAAGCATTAAGAGAGGCACTGAGGGGCTTCTGAGTTGCACAACTGTCTAAGCAGTGGTACTGTAATCAGGAGATGATAGTCTTAATATGTCAAGTGTAGATTGAAACATTCTAAACCAGATACACTATATGGACAAAAGTATTGGAACACACTTCTTAATAATTGAATTCAGGTGCCCCCTTACTTCCAGTGAAGGGCAATCTTAATGCTTCAGCATATTAAGACATTTTGGACAACACCCTGCTTCCAACTTTGTGGACACAGTTTGAGGAAGGCCCTTTTCTATTCCAGCATGACTGTGCCCCAGTGCACAAAGCA
>JBBPCZ010000028.1:1025049-1047515 GCA_037974445.1 Brycinus macrolepidotus
TATTTGAATGCAATGTCATTAAAGTCCCTGTTGGTGTAATGGTCAGGCGTCCCAATACTTTTGTCCATATAGTGTATATTGTTTCCTTTCTGTAGTGCGGAATGTGCTCAGGATGGTGCTCGACCGTGATGAATCACTTCAGCAGCAGGCTGCTTTTCTCAAGTGAACGTGAAATGAGACTTTCCCGTCCGAAGCAAGGCCATGACAGAGTGTGATGCTCTTCCCAATACCAACCCACACAACTGTTTGTTTTTAGCTTTGTAGTATGTTTAATGGGTGTCTTCTGGCAATTTGATTCCATTGAAGTTAGAATAAATGTATTTTAATAGTGCGGCTGGGTATTTCTGCATTTCCTATTATACAATCCTAGAATTTACCGTCTGCGAACTTGGTGTAACCTTTCACACATACGAGGAGGGCACATTAAGTTTTTACAAGCACATCTTTTCCAATTGCATTAAAGTATCGCTTGCATCTGGCCACAGTTTCCTTGTAACAGATTCTAAGGGACTAGTGTGTGTACATGCTCTCTTCTGAGAAATGACAAACTGTCCTTTTACAAATGTTGTGTTAATATAACCACACGTCAAGAGTTCTGACGAATATAATGAATGCAGCTGAGACAAGTGTCCATTTCAGAGCATGCAGACTACACAGTAATGTGAGCTACCATCTATAAGCACCAGTGCAGGTACCACTAGTAAAAAACTCTGGAATAAAACAGGGTATCATTTTTCTTTGAAAGTGAAATGTGTAAGTGTAGAATGAAACCGCTATAGGTTGTGCAGAGGCATGAAGTCTTGAAATGTTTGTGCAGCACTGTGCACGTGCCCCAATGATTCAGTAGAAATGACTGTATGAATTTCCCAATTACTGACGCAGAACCTAAGGCCAAAGCATCAAGCCTGGCCTTGCACAATATCATTTACCAATGTCTGACCACATATGCCGCACATCTCTCTGTGGTTTCGTCAATCAAAAGATTACAATACAGCGCACTGAAGCAACTCTGCCACGACCTGACCCGAAAGACACCAAGGAAGAAGATTAGCCCGCTGCTGACCTTGACTGGACCCAGCAGATTGCCCATCGTTCATTGCAAAGGTAGAGGAGGGTTGAATAAGAAGAGATAAAGAGAAAGCCTGTTTTTTTTTTTTATTCTGTTCCATTATTTGGGCTGGTTCTGAGACACAGATGGACCATTACTGTTTTCACGCCACGACATGTTCGATGTCTCACCCATCGTTCATTAAAAAGGCAGAGGAGGGATGAATAAGAAGAGATAAAGAACAAAATAAAAATGAAAGCCTGGTTTTTTTTTTAAATTCTGGTCTATTATTTGGCCTGGTCCTGAGACATAGATAGGCCATAACTGTTTTCACGCCAAAACATGTTCGATGTCTCACCCATCGTTCATTAAAAAGGCAGAGGAGGGATGAATAAGAAGAGATAAAGAGCAAAATAAAAATGAAAGCCTGTTTTTTTTATTATTATTATTCTGGTCTATTATTTGGGCTGGTCCTGAGACATATATAGGCCATAACTGGTTCACGCCACGACATGTTCGATGTCTCACTAGCCTGTAAAATCCATTGTGAGGTCTTGTTGTTCACTGTTCACGCCACGCTTACACAATACTGTGCTCTCCCTCATGGAGAACACTCAGACACATGTTTTGATTACTTGAGGTAACTGTATTTCTTCATACCAAGTGTGGCGTGTGACTTTAAGTTACCTCCGACACACAGCGATCCAGCCGGAGCCAGAGTGTATTACTTTCACTATGCCATCATCACTGTATTATCATCGTCTAAGCGGTGAATGTGAACAATTCGTGAGTAACTGTGTGACTCACAGCCACACAACCAAATAGTCCTTTCACCTCAGGCAGTCGCTTTTTCCGAAGAACAATACAATTTGTTGAATTGTTTTAGCATCAGCTCCGGCTAATAACCACGCGCGGGTGGAGCGCAGCAGAACATTTCCAGTAAAAAAAAAAAAAAGGATTCAGACATAAAAATTGGTAGGAAAAAAGACCCTTGCTTCCACTCTGTCGTCACTAGTAATCAAGGAGTGATCTCAGATCCACCTGTCATCCTCATTTTGTTTGGCTGAAACGATGGGGCCCCACTGAAGCTCCTCTGAGATTAAGGTTTTAAAGCATTGAAAGCAAATGAAGACATTAACACACCCAATTGCATTTCAGTGTCTTCTAGACTTCCCATATTTGGTTTTGTAATTTGGTTTTCCTGGTCACTTTCCTGCTCGCGCCCCCAGTTTCATCCTAAATCTTTTCCAGCCGCTGCCAGAAATTTCGGAAACACTCCTCCGCCAGGAAGTCTCTGCATCAGAGGTATGCGCGCGCGTGTGTGTGTGTGTGTGTGTGTGTGTGTAAAATGAGGAGCAGATCGCAAGTGTCTGGAAACCTCCAGAATCCGAAGTGGATATCATCATACAGGAAGCTGTTTGGAGAGATCTCACAGAACAGCAGGCCTTGTTTCGAAATGAGAGGTTTCCTTTAAAATAAATAAGCTGCCCAGTTTAAACTTGTCCAAACTACATGTCAGTCAGACATGATATTGCGTAATTGCCATGCTTATATACTGGGTACTAAATCACCATGTAAGATTTACTGTGGTTTACTAACCTCTCACAGGTGAATCATGACAGAAGTGAAGGAGCATTTTGATTTATGCTTTCAAGTCAGGGAAGCCTCCCCATAAGAAACTGGCCTGGTGCATTCCATTAGTCATGATGTACACTATATGGACAAAAGTATTGGGACGCCTGACAATAACACCAACAGGGATTTTAATGATGTTGCATTCAAACACATAGACTTTAATATGGAGTTGGTCCCCCCTTTGCAGCTAGAACAGCTTCCACTCTTCTTGGAGGGCTTTCCACAATTTTTTGGAGTTTCTGTGTTAGAAATTATGCCCATTCATTCTGTAGAGCATTTATGAGATCAGGCACTGATGTTGGACGAGAAGGCCTACAGCGTAGCTCTAAATACACCGTTTAAACCAAGATTTAAAATTTGAATTGAATTGAAATGTATTTTATTATTTACTTGATCTTATTATTTTTGTGCTGCTGACTTTTATTTGGGTTGTTTTTCTTTAAATCACAGTCCCATCCCATGCATGAAACATGCTATTGTTCAGTTTTTAATATGAAATAATAAAAAATAGGATAATTGTTCCATAAGGGTCATTTTGTGTAAGGTACCGGGCTGTTTTGCTAAAGTAGAAAAGAACTATAGTTCTATCCTCCATGGATACATATTCTTTCAACAAATCGCACGTGAAGAAAGAAATAGGGAAGTGTCACAACTGGCCTCTAGTTCTGTATTAAAGTGGGTGACCTGATCAAAGGGAGGTCATTGAGGGGACTGGCATTACAGGTCACAGGGTCATACAAGGGACAGGGCACTACATTCTACTTCACACTTATTCGCAACAGTAGAGGATATCCTTCTGCCTTCTTGGTATGGAAGTGAAACAATTACTAAAATTTGAACTTTGATATGTGTGTCCCAGTGATGAATGTGAAGTAGGACATAAAAGTTCAGGCCAAAAACAAGGGGAAAATGCACACATAGAGTAAACCTCATTTTTGCTAGCATCCATATGGGATCCTAATAGTAATTAGTGCTAAGCTAACAGTCATTCACATGAACTTTGTTTTGGATGCCCTAGATTAAACATAGATACTTGAAAAGATGTTCTATGTTTTATTTGAAGTGTGTAACATACATATTAATATGCATGGTATGTAGCACTGTTTTGCGAGGGACCAGATTGTCTCTATGCCCTTCACCTTGTGATCACTGGGATAGGCTCTCACCGCTCCCCCCCCAAGACACCCCCAAATACTGAACGAACAAACTAATGAATGAATGAGTGTAGCACTTTCTCCACTGCCATAGAGCAGTTGGTTCTGTTTTCCATTTCTATCAAAAGGCTGAAACGCTTGTGTTTGTGTTGTTAAATGTTAATTTTTGATTTTTATATTTTATTTATATATTATTTACTGATATCTGTGTGATTGTTTTTGGTTTTGGATATGTCTGTGTATCTTTGTAAATTGTTTACCTTGCTGTTGCCACAAAATGCAATAAAAAAAAAAAATAAAAAAAAAGGCTGAAACGCACTGGTGAGGCCACTGCTCAGTGACATCTCTAGGACTTTCAGAGAACCAAGTATGATGTTTTTTTCTCGTGAAATTCGTCCCACTCACTGAAAATCGAAACATGACGCAAATGTCATTTCCTAATTATGATGTCTTTGGGGTGCAACCACTTAAATTCAGAACAAATACCATACGTTTTAACTTGTATTTTATGAATGTTGAAATGATGGGAAACTCAACAGACATTTTTTTTTTTTTTTTTTTGCAGTTTACCAGGTCTTAGAACTGGGCTGAGGAACAAAAATACAATCAAAATGAAAACATAAATTAGGGCCAAAGCTCCTTAAATAAGCTATATTAACATTATCACAGTCACGAAAAGTAAGATATAAATAGCTCATAAAATGTTTTATGCCCATCGTAGCAGCGTTCTTAAATAAGGGACTGTCTACTTTACATAATCCCCAAATGTTTCCACTGGCCGGGCCCAAAAAATACAGTATGTCAGTAGTTCTGTGTAGCCCCCAGCTTAACATTAATGTGAACTATCTTATTATTTACATCTTCACAAATCCCCCAGTGTCTTTGGATCTGTATGTCTCGCATGCTTTTGAATACTGTATGATTTTATGAGTGCTGTACAGCATTTGTCTCTGAAAATTTTAAGACAAACTGAGCTTGTGAATGGTATATGCTATATCCTATTTTATGCTATATTTACTGATTTAGAAACAGTAAAATTCCTCAGCCAACATCTGTGTGAATACAGCCTCATTAGTTTAAATTAAGGGTGCGCCGATCCATTACTCAGTATATTGGAAATCAGGAAAAGCCTGAACAATTACGTAAATGCGTAACTTTGAGCAACATGCTGTAAAGAGAGATAAACAGATGAGGACACGAGTAACACAGATGAGCAGCAAGGCTTTTTCTCAAATGACTCCCAATATAGTGCACTCTGGAGGAATTAAAATACAGGATCCTGCACTCAAATAGAGTATAATATGTCTAACAAATAGCCATTGGTGATGTGTGTTCAGCCATGTGTGCAGAATTCCATAATGGACAAATTGTGCACTATATGGGTGTAGAAACTCGAATGTTATAACTTACATAGCGCACTGAAAGGACTAGGGAGCCATTTCAGATTCAAGATGCACCCAGACAAATGTATTATCAGCTTAGTTGTCGAAAAGAGGCAAAAAGACAATATCGGATTGGTATCGTAGCGATAGATACTGAAGGTTGCAGTATTGGTATCAGATACGAAAAAGTGGTATCGTGCCACCTCTAGTACAAATACAACTATCATGTAATAGCTTTCCTTCTATAGTTATTTACATGCTTATTAGACTAATGTCGGAAACTAGATCAACCTTTTTTTTATTATTATTTAAGTAAAGTGGCCATTTCTGTCACACATGAACACACCACACACGGAGTGAACAGAGTGAAATTGTTCTCTGCATTTAACCCATTCACCAAGTGAAGCAGTGGGCAGCCAGCGACACAGCACCCAGGGAGCAGTGTGTGGGGACAGTACCCTGCTCAACGGTACCTTAGTGGTGCCACTGGCAGTCCTGGGACTTGAACCCACAGCCTTCTGATTACAGGGGCAACTCCCTAACCACCAGGCCACCATGTTATGGAAGGTTATGTTTGAGCTGGAATGCAAGTATGGAAATATTAAAGCATTGGTCCTGCTTAGAGCAAATTTTGAAAAGCTTTTATTTATTTATTTTTTATTTCACAGGACTTTGGGGTAAACTAGACCGGTGATTTTCAACCCGAGGACCTTGCACAGTTTCAACCTCATCCTGCCTTACCAGACCTGGTCCAGCTCATCAAGTAATTCATAATCTCTTCATGAGCTGCTGGGTTTAGGGTTGTATGGAGTTGGAAACCACTGCACTATTACAGGGCACCCTCTGCCATGCACAGTTTAGAGTTTGCACACCCACTTCATCTCAAGAACAGCCGGGTCAACTGAATAGCTGGATCAGGAGCAGGGAAAACACTAAAACGTGCACTCCAGGACCACTGACACCTACACATGAGTTCACTTACTATATAAAGAACCACTTTTACACATTCCCAGTGGGGGAAAAAAGTAATGATACGGATCTGAGGTAGCTGTACTGTCACTGGCCACAGGGTGTGTAATTTACAGAAACTATTCACAGGAGCACATCTGTTCCGTGGGCCTATTAGTTTAATTACTCCAGTCTTACCATCGGGTTTATAAACAAATGAGTTTGTAAGTTCTGAGCTTGCAAAACGTCTTTTTCCCGCAAACGTTGGCACACCGTCTGAGCCCACGCCCACGGCTGAGGAGGGTCTGGAGACTGGACGAGTCTGCCCGGTTGGAGGAGGAGCTCGGCTGCAATAAAACACGGCTGTTCAGGAGTTAGGAAGAGGATTCTCCGAGGTGAGGCACCGTCTTTCTCTGTCTCCAGAGTGTTTTTGCTCTTCACCTTCCTAGAAAGTTAGTTTTGCGAGTTGTGCATATAGAATAGGCTCCTGGTTTCAGACGCAGCAGTTTAACCTTAGGTATTTCAAGTCTTTTTTTTTTAAGTTTTCTCCAGTTTTCGCCTGTTAATTTGCCAAAATGAGCAGTCCGGCTGGGTTGTGCGCTCCGTTCTTGGTGTTTCTGCTCTGGAGGCTGGGCGAGGTGGCCGAAGCCTGCAGCTGCTCCCCTGCTCATCCTCAGCAGGCTTTCTGCAATGCGGATGTTGGTAAGATCCTTTTCATCACAGCTTTTGAGTCATTACTGCCTTCCTCTGGCTCTGTTTTTGTGTCAAATTGCAGAAGGGGTCCTAGTCTGTAAAACACACAGTTCTATACAGGTCCTTCTAAACACACGTTTTAGAAACGCTGTTTTTACTCTTTGCTACGTGTCAGTAGCTTTGAAAGCGCTGTTTTTACTCTTTTCTACGTGTGAGTAGCTTTGGATACTCTGTTTTTACTCTTTTCTAAGTGTAAGTAGCTTTGGAAACTTCTGTTTTTACTCTTTTTTTACGTGTGAGTAGCTTTGGAAACTCGTGTTTGACTCTTTTCTACATGTGAGTAGCTTTTCTTCTTAGCTGGTCAGTGCTGAAGTATCCTACTTCTTCTTCTAAGATTTTCCACACATCTGCACACAGCTGTAAAGATGATTTTTGCAATGCGGATGTTGGTAAGGTTCTTTTCATCACAGCTTTTGGGTCATTATTGACTTCCTCTAGCTGTGTTTTCATGTCTAAAGGGTTTGCAGAAGGTGCCCTAGACTGTGTGAAATAGTTTTATACTGGTCCTTCCTCATACACGCTTTCAACGAAAGAAACTCTGTTTTTACTCTTTTCTACATGTGAGTAGCTTTTCTGATAGGACCTTTTCTTCTCAGCTAGTCAGGGTTGAAGTACCCTACTACTTATTCAGAGATAGAGAAATTCAGATTTTTCTGCACACATCTTCACACGGCTGTTAAAGGTGATTTTTGCAATGCGGATGTTGGTAAGATTCTTTCATCATAGCTTTTGGGTCATTATTGCCTTCCTCTGGCTGTGTTTTTGTGTCTAAAGCGTTTGCAGAAGGTGCCCCAGTCTGTAAAACACCCAGTTTTGTACTGGTCTTTCTTCAGACACGTTCTGTAAAGAAAGAAAGAAAAAAAGAACTCTGTTTTTTACTCTTTTCTACATGTGAGTAGCTTTTCTGATAGGACCTTTTCTTCTCAGATGGTCAGTGTTGAAGTACCCTGCTTCTTATTCAGAGATAGAGAAATGCAGATTTTTCCACACACACATCTGCACACAGCTGTAAAGATGATTGCCACACTATAGAATCTGAATTAAAAGAAGAAGCTTTAACTTTCAATTTTCACGTTATCAGTTTAAGCCTCTGTTAATATAATTAATTTCACTACAAAAAAAAAAAACTTAAAAAAGCAGCAAAAACAGTTGATCAGATCAGGTGAGTAGGGGACTAAAAGTCATGTGAAAATTTGTTTCAACATTTTTTTGGCATGTTTCAAGAGATCTCCACGAGATCTTGCTCTTTGGTTCGGATCATCCTCAAACTAGCTCACGAATGGTAAACAGGTCTGTTTGGTCCATCTGCTCTTCCCCAGCTAATAGTGCTGGTGGGTCTGCGAGGAGCCTGAGCATCTGGAGCCATAATTGTGGTGTATGGATGACTTACAAACAAGCCGAGTAGAAAATGGGGTATAGATATCGGTAATCGTATTAGGAGGGTGGGCAGAAGACAGGCATAACGCATTAAGACGGAGAAGCATCTTGTGCATTTGCTTTTGGAGCCTCCACACATGTTGGCAATCTATGCTACTCAGAACTGTTTGTTTTCATAGGAACTGTTGATTGATTCTTGAAGATGAGAAGACGTATTGGAAGTTGAGAGCCGCTACCAAACGTTTGAAGGAAAGATAGACTTCTATATGATAAAACACTACTATAAACAAAATACTGTTCAGTTGTAGGCCGTTGTCATTTACAGTGGTTCTGGATTACAGCTGTTGATTGGAGTGCTTTGCTTTTAAACATGTGTAAACTGGTGGAAGAGTGTATGGCAGTGAATTCATCTTTCCACCTGGACTTATTTAGAATCACCCACCAGCTGAAAGAGGAGATTGATTGTTTTCTTCCTAATAAACACTCTTGGATTGGTAATTATAGATGTCTTTTTAAAGTCAGTTTCAAAGTCTGCCTTCTAAAGATTCAAACGGGCGAGAGAAGATATGATTGAGTAGACCCAACACAACCGAAGAGCCTCAATTTTATGTAGAGCATCTGCCTTGATGGGAAGAAGTAATCACATGTTGAGAGACTTGACCGTGCAGAATGGAAGCAGAGGCGTTCTCATTACTTTCAGCTTCCAACATTTGGTGACCCTGCAGTGACACGGCCTTGCACAGTCATTTCCTATTGTTTTCAAAAGTTCATGGAAAGCCACTCGTCATTATCTTTTGCCAGACCTTCAGCTTATTGCAGTTCCAGAGATGAGAAAGCACTGCTACATTCCACTGGTTCTCCACCCAACTGTCTGGCCATGCCGCATCGTGTGGTTTTCCTGTGACTGTTCTGGTGCCATGTAGGGTTATGAGTTCTGTTGGAGGGGGCTACCACATGCACCCGTTGCCTTGTGCCCACCTACACTCTGTCTGCTTTAGTCACTGTGACGGGGCTTTCTTGTTGAACAGAGGACTTTCCGTCGTCTAATCTGGTCCGTGTGCCTTGGTGACCTGTGCCACTGAGATTTGGAAAAGTCACCATTACAGTGCTGCTTCTTTGTGTTGGCGAGACATTATATGTACTTCCTACATAATGGAAAGAGACATTTATGGTGCTCAAATGGAAAACCACAGGGCTATGGCAGTGATCACTGACTTATACATTGTGTTGCGTCCACAGTACTTATGAATGAGTTGAGCATAAGCTAATTTAGTGAAGCATTTTTATGGGCGACTTTTACATGCACTCATTTCCATTGGTGATGAGGGCGTTCTGATTTAGGAATCAAAAGACGTTCCATGCTGCATCGGTCTGTGAAAGGATATAGAACAGGGCGATCCAGGACAGCTGGAGCTTTATCCCAGCCTTCAAAACACAGTTACAAGCCTCCAATACTAATAAGTGTTTATTGACTTATCTGATATCACTGCACAGGTGTTTGCCTCAGTACCATATTGTCAAACCACAATTATTTTTCTGTTTCTTTAAGTCAGACTCAGCAGTTTGTAAAAGAAGTTCAAGAATCCAGTAAGCTTTCTAGATTTCCCCTTACATACATGTGCAGTGTTATGCATGACCTACTCCAACAGGCCAGTGAAATAAGTCTCTATCTGATTATTGTGAAATGAGGTCTCTGTGTGTGCAGGAAAGCCCAACTAATGCCGGTTGCCCTCGTAACTGAAGAATCCAGAGAGTTGCTGCCTCCAGTCCCCGTCCTCCCCCTTACCTGGGGCTGAAAACAGCGGAGGCTCTGTGCCCCTCTTTCTCCACCTCGGAATGGAATGAATGAGTGGAAAAGAGAGACCGTGATTGAACTAGGATAAAACATTGCAGCCTTGTGTTGGTTTAGTCGCTGATGAGAGTGCTATGCTTGAGTTTCGAAACCAAGGCTCCTGCGGGCGTAGCTGGCATCCCGCACGCGCGCGTGTGTGGGCCAGAGAAAAGGTGCTCTGTGCTCGGCACCGTGTTTGGGGAGGGTATGTATGGCCTCTCTGAGAGAACACTTGGACGCATGTGTGGAAGTGTTAGAGGGACGGAGAGGGCACTAAAGGCCACTGAGATTTCTCTCTCTTGCTTTCCTTTGTACAATAATAGACTGAGATCAACTGAACTTAGAACCACAAAGAGTGAGTTTTTTGCTTTTAAGAAGAATAAAATAAAAATAACACATGCCTGCATCCTATTTTCCTTATTTTCCTTTCTTTAGAAAGTGTCATAACAAAAAATAAGCAGATGGAGCTTGTGCTTATGGGCCCTTGTGTCTATTATGTGCTTTTGCCTGGTTTTCCCCCCTGTAAAATAAAAATAGAAACGTTTTTTCATCTTTGGCCAGACTCTGATCTATTGAGTGAGCCTGTAGCATACAGGGCTGGACACGAAGGAGGCTACAGGGAGTGACTGGTATGTTTGTGTCAACAGCTCTCCTGGGACGGATGGGCTAAAGATCTGAGAGCCTGTGTGAGTGGTGGGGGGCAAACAGCCCGCTGTTGTGAGACTGCTGAGCGACTTCCTGAGTCTAAGCCTGAGCTCTTTACACCAGACACGGCACATTCCTCCCTGTGCTCCGCCGCTAATCAAACACTCATGTTTTTCCATATATGCACAGTTTCAGCACCTGCAGGGTGGGTTCATTCACAGCAGAATGGAAGATGCCAATGTTGAGAAAAGGAAATGGACTTTGAAATCAGGACCACAGCCACATGCTCACAGTGTTGGCAGATTTCTTTGGGCTCCTCATTTGGGGTTTCATTTGTCTTTCTCTCTCTCTCTCTCTCTCTCTCTTTCTAGTTATCAAAGCTAAAGTGGTTGGACAGAAAGAAGTGGTCACTGGCAATGACAACTATGGCAATCCAATCAAGAAGATCCAGTACGACATTAAACAGATGAAGGTATGTTTTTTGTACCTTTTTTGGATATCAAATAGTCAGATCATCCAAAAGCTCATTAACTAAACAACTGAGAGTACTTTTACTGATTTACCATTGTCAAGGACATTGAACATCTAGGTTGGAGTTGTTCTTTAGTGTGTAAACAGATGTATCATTTGGTAACTAAAAATCAGTCATTTGTTGTTCCAAGGCCAAGTTAACCTCTTGTCCTAGAGAGTACTTGCACGATGGCATTAATACGCACTTATAGACAAAGAATGTGTAGCTATTAGCTTATAGGGGAGTGCATTTCAGACAGTTTAATATTCAAATTATTAAGGAATTACTTGATGTATAAAGTAAGTGGGGCAGCTGGGTGGCCTAGTGGTTAGGGAGTTCGTCCTGAGATCAGAAGGTCATGGGTTTGAATCCCAACACTTAGTGTCATCACTGTGGTACTTGAGCAAGGCACCGTCCCCACACACTGCTCCCCGGGTGCCCCTCGTTGGTGGCTGCCCACTGCTTCACTTGGTGAATGAGTTAAATACAGAGAAAGAATTTCACGCTGTGTGCTGTGCTGTGTTCACGTGTGACTATAAGGGACCACTTTCCTTTTTTTAAAATGCCCCCACCTCTCTGACCTCTTAAGAGCTGTTATACTCGATTTGAACTACTGCCTGTGTGTGCATGCACAGCCGCTATGAGCACAGCATTGTTCTCATATACTCATCCGCGTACTTTTTTGTCTGCTTGGATGAAACGTGCACTAGGGGGCAGGTCAGACGCAAAACACTCCCTGCCTGTACAAGAATGCCTTTCTCCCGGTTCACTGCTACAAAATCAACAAAACATATATGCTTCCATGGCCAATTCAGACTCTTTTACCTTATTAGGTTTATTTACAGCCATCAGAACCTACAGAGTTAAATGGTATATAGTCTGTTGCACAAATGGAATGGTGGCCTTCTGTTTTACATTAGAAAATTACATTTTATCCATTAGACGTTCAAGGGACCCAACCAAGAAATTGATGCCATCTTCACTGCCCCCACTTCTGCTGTGTGTGGCGTGACCCTTGAGAGCAATGGCATAAAGGAATACCTGATCACAGGTACGATAACAGCTGAAGCTTTTTTCCGTCTCTTGCCCACAAATGACAGCAAGACTATGATTTATCTCATCTGCTTGTTTCCTCATGTCCTGCGTAGGTAAACTGGAGTCAGACGGCAAAATGCACGTGACACTGTGCGACTTCATTGAGCCATGGCACTCTCTGGCCGTCGCTCAGAGAAAGGGCTTCGAATCTCGCTACGAAATGGGCTGTGATTGCAGGGTATGTCTTGGAGTATTGGAAACGTGTGCATGCAAATGAATTCTCCAAAATCAGTCAAGATGCTGATCGTTGATCTATTCTTCTCTCTCCTCTCTCCCTTCTTCCTGTGTCTCCCCCCAGGTTGTTCGCTGCGCCTCCGTTCCTTGTTCAGTCAGTGACCCCGCAGAGTGTCTGTGGACTGACTGGATTACGGACAACACCGTGCAGGGTCCCCAGGCTCAGCACTACACTTGTATAAAGAGGCACGATGACTCCTGTGCTTGGTATCGTGGGGCAGCCCCACCAAAGAATGATTTCATGGATATCGAGGATCCATAAACCTGAAGGCATTTGACTTCAGAACTCCCTTTAGAAAGGCCTCCAAACACTGCCATCAGACCCTCCAAATAATCACCCCATTATTCACTTGTATGTAGTCCTTACCATAGTCCTGGTTACTTATGACAAGATGAAAGAATACGGCAGAGGTCAAGTTCTCTGACTTTCTCAAGCACTTTGAGTCCCCAGTAGCACCTAGTCCTAGTTGTGATCTTCTTTTAAGCAACAAAACGTTCTTTATACAAAAAACGTATTACCACTGCTTTTTTTTTCCTACATCATAATACTGATAGATAATAGTCAAGTGAAATGTGTTAAGCCTCTGGAATTCAACCATTCCTAGCATTAGAATTTGTTCTAGCGAGTCCCTGTTTTTATGAAGTTTCAGATTGAAATTCAGTTCAAAGAAAGACCAGTAACTTCCTTTTAACTTAAGTAATTGGATTTATGGGTGCATACAAGCAACATGCAGTACAGCACAGTTACGTACTATTGTAATAGGCTAATTTATTTATGTTGTAATATATATGGACATTTCTAATTTATATCTGATCATTCCATTCTGGTGTTGTCAAACATTTTTTTTTTTTTTAATTTGCATTTACATGTTTCATTTTGCGATCCTTCGCCAAAAAGTGTTGAACGAGATTTGATATGATGCAGTTTGTAGATTCCAGTATTCCAGTCATCCAGTCTGATGTTATTCGATATTCAAACGTTCTGTGGGGGAAAAGTTCACAAAGCCTATGTCTAATGTAGTCATTTTGTATATCATGGTATTCTTTTTATTTCCATGTTCCTGTGCTGTGTGTATTTGTGACTCTGAATGTCTTTTTTTTTTATTCATAAAATGTCTGTCTTCTTTTTTTTAGCATTACAAGCAAAAAATAAGTAGTGTGAGATTTCCGGTGCTGGAACCACTTGGGAAGACTTTGAGAGCTAACCTGTGCATGCCTTTCATAATCCTGTATTATTCATATTGCTGTAACAGTTAAATATTCATTAATAAAGGGGAAAAAAGCACTTACCTGAGGTCTTCCATACCGCATACAGTAGCATAAATCTTGTTCAGCGGATACGTTTTACTTGTCCAACCTTCTGTCACAAGAAAATAGAAATTCTTTCAAATCTAGGGCAGAAAGAAAACTGATCATTAGCATTTGTATCAAATACAGACATACTTTTCCCTCAGTGGGGTGGGGGGGGCGGGCTTAGGGTGAGGGAGGTAGACTATATGGACAAAAGTATTGGGACAACTGACCATTACACCAACAGGGACTTTAATATGGAGTTGGTTCCCCCCTTTGCAGCTAGAACAGCTTCCACTCTCCTTGAAAGACTTTCCATAAGATTCTGGAGTGTGTCTGTGGGAATTTGTGCCCATTCATTCTGAGGTCAGGCACTGATGTTGGACGAGAAGGCCTGGAATAGAAAAGGTTCTTCCCCAAACTGTGTCCACAAAGTTGAAAGTATAGCGTTGTCCAAAATGTCTTGGTATGTTGAAGCGTAAAGATTTTGCCCTTCACTGGATGTAAGGGGCCTAGCCCAGACCCTGAAAGACAGGTGTGTCCCAGTACTTTAGTCCATATAGTGTAGTTTATATAGGGATTCATATTTACAGGACATAAAAGCAGCAACAGTTTCCAGCTTCAACAACAGTGTAAGCCCAAAAAAACAACCAACCCTGTCTTGTCCCGCAGAAAAATACTCATTTAGAGCAGACCACTGCAGTAACATCAGTAAAGACTGGAAGCAGAGCTGGAGGTGGCCGAGTTGAAAATGTTAAGATTTGCATTGGGCGTGACAAGGATGGACAGGATCAGGAATGAGTTTTTGAGAGGGACAGCTCGAGTTGGACCTTTTGGAGGAAAAGTCAGAGAGGCGAGATTGCGCTGGTTTGGGATGCTGAGGATGGAGCTGCCAGGGAAGAGGAAAAGAGGTTTATGGGTGTGATGAGGGAGGGCATGCAGGCAGTTGATGTGAAAGAAGAAGATGCGGAGGATAGTTGGAAATGGAGACGGTTGATCCGCTGTGGCAAAGCCTGATCGGGAGCAGCCGAAAGGAGAAGAACTGCAGTAACATCAGCAACAGCTGGTGGTATGGTGGTTGGGGAGTTGCTCCACCCGTGAGCAGAAGGTCGTCGGTTCGAATCCCAGTACTGCTAGTGGCACCACTGAGGTACCCTTGAGGAAGGTACACACACTGCTCCCTAGGTGCTGCCCACTGCTTCACTTGGTGAATGGATTAAATGCAAGAAACAGTGTGTGTTGTGCTGAGGTGTGTTCACGCGTGACTATAAGGGTCCACTTCACTTTCCACACTGAGAGACGGACCCTAATTCTGCCCGTCGTGTCCTTCGCCATAGTAAACAACGAAACGTGATCAAAGTGGTTATGTTAGAGCCATCTGCGTCCCGCCCTCTGATTGGACGCCCGAAGTATGAATGAAGCGTGTCGTCAGTCTTTTCCTCGCAGCTGATTGGCTGCTCCGTCCCGTTCGTCAGACATGGCCCCGCCCTCTGACAATGCAGCATGGGGGAGAGAGAGAAACAAAATGAAGGACTTCGTGGCTGTCGAGGCTCTTCATAGCAAAATAAACTAAATTACTCTTGTTGTCTGCTGCTGGGTATGTACCTTTATGTCTTTTTGAGCCTTCCTTTACTCTGTGGTTCAGCGAAAGAGCCGTAGATTTGGTTTAATTCTGTAAACAGACGGTTTAAGGGTGGTGATGGTGGTGCAGCAGGAGCTGCACGTTCCTTCTCTGTAGGCCAGTTAGGGCTGGTTTCATAGCAACCGTCATCAAAAATGTCCTGTAGGGGCAAATAAAAGCAAATAAATCGGTCAATATCAGATATTTGGGTTTACATCTTTGATAGCCTCACTGTTCGAACCAGTTTTGTTGGTGCCATGTTGTTTAAACACGAGCCTCGTCTCGCCAACATGTGTTTTAGCTCCATGGCTAACTCTAGACCACTGCTAGCTTTAAAATTACCGCTTGTCTTTCATGGTTTTCCAGATTAACTACACTTTCTGACTGGTTTACTATGTTGTTATTTGCTTGGTGAGGCATCTGTCTGGTTAAAACTGCCTCAGTGTTTTAGAACACAAGCTTATGTTAGCTTTGTTGCTAATTAGCTCCTCGTTTTGTGGCTGTATTTTAAAAGCGTAAAGTGTCCATTTGTCCTACGTGAACACACCACAGCACACAGTGTAAACATATGAAATTCTTTCTCTGAATTTACCCAAGTGAAGGAATGGACAGCCAGGAGCACACCCAGGGGAGCAGTGTGGGGGGATAGTACCTTTATCAGGGGTACCTCAGTGGTGCCACGAGCAGTCCTGGGATTCGAACCCACAGCCTTCTGATCGCAGGGGCAACTCCCTAACCACCAGGCTACCAGCTGCCCCTGGTTTTGTGTAACAAGCAAGTGACGAAGGCCAAGATGAATTAATTTAAAAAGAAAATTATCTATACTGCTGTTGATGAAATAAATCCCCAAACAGTAGCAAATTTGTTCCCAAAGTGAGAGAACCAGTTTATTATTTTGGGGTGTAATGGTGCACATTTTCAGATTTTTAATTCTGAAAAAATTTAATTAATTTTAAAATCTCAAATTAAGCTGTCAGTGTTCAGCTTAATTTGAGATTTTATGACTATAAAATGAAGTTAGTTAATATAGAGCTCTAATTATGGATACTGAAGATGCTGAAACTCATGCTTTCCAAATGTCACAATTACAATGATCAGATTTTGTGAAAAGAAACCCCAGAAAAAAAATACACTTCCTGCCTAGGTCTGTTCATGACTTTTGACACATTACTTTTTTGACATTAATTAGACTTTCTAGCTACCCTGGTAGAAGAAAAGCTTGATATCATGACACACCATGACATTCATTGGGGGGGCAAGTGGCCAGGTGGTTAGATGAGTTGCTCCTGCGATCAGAAGGTTGTGGGTTCGAAACCCTGGACCGCTGTTGGCACCACTAAGGTACCGTTAAGCAAGATTCCGTCCCCACACACTGCTCCCCGGGTGCTGCGTTGGTTGCTGCCCACATTCATGTGGTGAATGGGTTAAATGTAGAGAAACATTTCACACTGTTCGAACTATGTGCTGTGCAGTGGTGTGTTCACGCGTGACTGTAAGGAGCCACTTTACTTATTGTTTACACAGATTTAGGGTCCAGGCTTGAGCTAGTAATGTTAGTCTAAGATTCTGGACGAAGGTGAGTGAGGCATTTCATTGAAATTGAGAATTTTGCACTTGCTTTAGGGCCACCAGTGCAGTGGTATAGCCAGAGTGACTGAATGTGTTTACCTAAATGTGTTAAAGGCAAGCAATATTCAGTTTCTGTTATTGCTGTTTTTGGTGTAGATGTTTAGTTAGAGCATATTGGCCACTTATCAGCTTTATTTAGGTGAGTTTTTCTCTCCATTTGGCATAAAGCCCTTTGGCACATGGCTTTTCAGTGCAGGAGCAACTTGTTTTTATAAAACAGTTTCAAATTTCAAATGAATCAACGTTTTTTTGTATGCACAACATTTATGTCCATTTTATTGGTAGAACGATGCAAGTATGGTTTTAAAAATACACTATATGGACAAAAGTGTTGGGACACACCTGTTTTTCAGGGTTTGGATTAGGCCTCTTACTTCCAGTGGTGGTATGCTGAGGCATTAAGATTGCCCAAAGACATTTTGGACAACGCCATGCTTCCAGGACAGTTTGGGGAAGGTCTTTTTCTATTCCAGCATGACTGTGCCCCAGTGCACAAAGCAAGGCCCAAAAAGACACGGTTGCATGAGTTCGGTGTAGAAGAACTTGACTGGCCCGCACAGAGCCCTGACCTCAACCCCATTCAACACCTTTGGGATGAACTGAAACAGAGATTGCGAGCCAGGCCTTCTCGTCCAACATCAGTGCCAGACCTCATAAAAGCTCTACAAAATGAAAGGGCGCAAATTCCCACAGAAACACTCCAAAATCTTGTGGAGAGCCTTCCAAGAAGAGTGGAAGCTGTTCTAGCTGCAAAGGGGGACCAACTCCATATCAAAGGTGATGTATTTGAATGCAATGTCATTAAAGTCCCTGTTGGTGTAATGGGCGTGTCCCAATACTTTTGTCCATGTAGCGCATATTACAGCGTGACTATGAATCCACGAAATTCCGTTGAGTAACACATTGAGAAAAGCATCTTTAAATTAACTTGCGTGTAGCGGTCTTCCTCTTCATATGCTCGTGAGTCGTTTGATTCGTTGAATCGGGTAGTTTTTAAAAGAATCGTTTTAGTAAAACTGAGAAGAGCCTCCCGTCAGTGGAGTGACAGCTTTTAAACAAATGAATCTTATTCAGCTTAGGGTTTTCCGACCCCTTTCCTCGTTTTCTGTTACGTTAGACTGGTGGCCCGTTATTTCACATTCTTGAATGGACTGCATTGTGAGGTACCTCTCCTTATGTCGTGTAATAAATTACTGCAGCACCAAGAAGCCATTTATTTCTAAAGGGGGTCTGTGATCGGTCTTTAAAACTAGAGGTGGTATATTGGTGTAACCAGATAAAAGTTTGATCAACAAAACAAAGACTCTGATCTAGTAATGTATCAAATCTAGCCTCAAATAGCACATTCACTTGCGTTGCATAAGGTCATGCTGATTATGATGTATTTCTGTGAGGAAGTAAATAAACTGTACACACTGTGTGTAGTGTGTGTAGTGTGTGTGTGTGTGTGTGTATACACATGCATGTGTATACAGATATAGATGTGTTTAGATAGATATAGATGTATAGATAAACTCCTCAAATGATGTTAGCAAAACAGTAAAATGTCTCTCACACGGGCCTGTGGTGTTCTGTATGCCAGTGGAAGATCAGTGCATCGCAGTGTGTGTCCTTGATGTGACTTCCCTCCAGCTCTAAGATTTATTGTCTTTCTCGTGGACCAGCAATTGCAAAAAAAAAAAAACCTAGTCTGTTCTTTCCGCTGATTGCTAGCAAATACAAGCAACAGGAAGGCTGTGAACCGGAGCCTTGTCAGATGGACCCACAAAGCCGCTGCTTCCTGGTGCTCTGCTGTGTTGCGATTAATCGCGTCAGTAACAGAACATGAAGGTTAGGCTGCCCTTGTGGGGTTGGCTGCATGTGCAGCCTCCTTGCTGCTCAGCTCCTCGTGCACGTCAGCATCACAGCTGATGAGTAAGGCTGCTCTCTGCGCTTTCTAGCACACTACAGTTCGCCCCTTCTGTCCCCCGAGGACTTTTGTCTCAAGTGCACGCGTATGGTGGGGGTTAGACTGAAGCTAATCTAAAATGCTTCGTAATGATGTGCACAGCAGAGAAGCTCTTCAGATGCAGTTGTAGACCAGCTGTTTTTCCCGAGGCTCTATAAAGCCTTTTTCAGAGGCGACTGCAGCTTAACAGATTTTATTTCAAGAGCTGACGTGGGAGTAGGATACGCAGTGTGACGGTATGTGTCGTTCTGATAAATTAGGCCGCAATACAATACAGTATACTTTTCTAAGCATATCGTGTAGATGACACTGACCATCTGCATGTTTCATTACAAACAGCATAATGAGTCCTGCATAATTGGATTTAGTTTAGTCCTTTGTGTGAAACGTTGAATAAAACGTGCATTCACCCATGTATTTTGTTGTTTAATGGTGGTTGGCAAACAGCAATTAAGTGCATTAAAGTCTGTTTATAGTTGTAGTAACTTGTTACTTACCACAGCACAGTGGTCAAACTAAGGCAAAATTACATTTTTGGGGCGACAGTCCCAAAAACCCTTTTTCATTTTATGACTATTCAG
Source organism: Brycinus macrolepidotus (assembly GCA_037974445.1). Classification (NCBI taxonomy): domain Eukaryota; kingdom Metazoa; phylum Chordata; class Actinopteri; order Characiformes; family Alestidae; genus Brycinus; species Brycinus macrolepidotus. The sequence goes on from JBBPCZ010000028.1 coordinate 1,044,732, forward strand.
ATACTGAAAAATCATGACCCATCCTTAACATGTTCCAAAACAATAATTCTTGTCATTTATATAAAATGTTTGCTATATGTCACGTTAGTTTTTTATGAATTACACTTGTCTTACCTTTCCACTGCCTTTCTATTTTAGTAAAACTAAAATTTCTATTTTTAGTCTTGTCTATTTAAAGACCACTGACGACAACTCAGCAACGGTTAATTAGTGTGATTGCTGACGCAATTACACTGTTGTTCTTCTTAAGTTTTATTATTTTAATTCCACCTTTTTTTTGGAGCTGCTTCTCCTCTTGGCGCTTTTGGAATATGAGTTTGGTCAAAATGTCCGTTAATATCCGGTGTCTTGCACTTGTACAGTGTTAAGCAATCAAGTGATCAGGGGCAGAGTATCGATTGTTTAAAAATTCGATTTCTGTGGTCGAGAGACCTCCGCAGTGAATGGGAGTGATAGCGGTTGAGTGAGTGGCCTTGTGTGTTAGTGTGACGTCACACTATGGTACCTGCGAAGGGACAAAATACAACTCGGAGTAAAAAGCGTGTATCAAAAAATACACAGCATGCTCAAGACTTCAAGACACAGAGCGGAACGAGAGTTTGAGACTGTGCGTTTTTCGGTTAAGTGGACTTCTCTGCTGTTATTAATGCAGTTTGAAATGAGTAAATTCTGTTTTGATTTTATTAAAAATAATCAATATGTGAATGCTTGTTTTGGCCTTACCTGTAAATGGCTTGGTAAGAGCCGGTGCGTCCCCCAACCCCAACAGTAGCTCGACAGGTAGAGCTTCCGTTTCTGAACCAACACAAACTTTTTTTGTCCATGAAACCAATATTTGCGTGTCTCCAAACAATAGTTTTATAGCAACCTCACAATCACACTTCACATTTTTTTTTCACAATCTCATATAGCTTAGTGTATATAGTTCGGAGTATTTTCTGGAGAGTTTTATTTTGACTTTACATTATTAGCATGATTGCGTCAGAACCGCCCCAACATCAAAACGCCCGTTAATATCCATAGTTGTGCACTTGTATGTAACTTTGTGATCGGTTGATCAGGGGTAGAGTATTGATTGTTTAAAAAGTGGTTGAGAGACCTCTGTAACATTTTGGGAGAGAGAGAGAATGGTCGAGCGACCTTTAAAATGCCTGTCAGAGAGATCTCTGACGTCACGTGTGAGGATGCACGCTCAAACAGACTTGATCACACTACAGCTCAGGTCAGTTACATGAAAAAAGATGTGTGTGACTATTTGTTGTGGTTTACATCAAAATAATTAACCATAAGTGGCTTGGCCCTCTGGCAAAACGCGTAGAGCTCCGGTCTCCTATTCAGACGAGCGATGTAATTTTTTTTTTTTTTTTTTTTTTACACCCATAAAACCAGTGTTTAGGTGGAAACTGGATTTATAGTAACCACGCAATCACACTTCGCATTTTCTTGTGGAAATGCATCTTGTGTGTCTGTGCAGTCGGGGCATAAGCAGTTTCCTTTGGGATCAATAATGTGCCCTGAATCTGATTATTCTGTTTCTGATTCTTCATTGTTGGGCTGCAGGCTAGAAATGGGCATTTTAAATGAAAACACTATTCAATATTTGCAGGGAGCCATTAGATTATTCTAATGGTCTACCCACCCACCCATACCCCACCACACACATCAACCCATTCAGGCTTTTCAGCTTTACCCTGCAGAGTTTGCACTTCAGCTCATTTTTGTTAATTGTTTAAAGGAATTCCACACAGCTCTTTGATGGTTGTAGGAATTTTTGTTCATGTTCCTGCTGTTTGTATTGTAGCATTTAATCCTGGGTGGCCGTGGGTACTTAAAAAGTCTTGAAATGTCTTAGATAAGTTTTAGTAATAAAAGGCCTTCAAAAGTATTAAAATGTCTTAAATTTAGATTGGATGGATCTTAAATATTTTTGTCAGGTTTGTGAGAATTTCTCAGTTGTTCTAGGCCAAAGAAAAAGAACGATTGCTTAAAAAAAAAAAATAATAAAAAATTCTTTGTATTCTTTGTGTTGTTAGTTTAAGCACTTTGCTAGCAAGCTTAGTTAAATGGGGAAAATGCAAGTTTAGTGACAAATGGCTTGAAAATACAGATTACACCTGGTGGTTGAAGTTGGTGTTTGGAAATGCTTACAAATACAACTGACCAGACACATGCCTAAATGTAGATTGGCCCCAATTTAAAAAAAAAAAAAAAAAAAAAAAGATTATCGCTGAAGTGAACGCATATTAGTTTATTTGGAAAGAATTTCACTCTTTCCATTGCGGGTTTAGTCCTGAAATATATCAAGTGGTATTAAAACGTTTTGAATTTTACCTGTTTATACTTGTAGACACCCTGTAATCTCACACCACCACACTCATTTTACCAGGGTGTTCTTCTTCTTTCATTCTTTCAAGCAGCTTTTAGGTATGTTACTGCCGATTTCTAGTAACCCAGTACTAACGGCAGTAACGGCCGTTTATCAGAAGAAACGATACGATGGAAATGTTTTAAATCAGCGATGGCTTATTGATGTGTGAAGGGTGTCGATATTGTTATGGGCCAGTAAACACTTCTTTAAAACAGAAGGAACCCTGGTTTGTGATCCCTCTAGCCTAAAACGACACACAGTCGCACTGTGTGATGCCATGCTGTTATCAATGTCTTTCTTAGAGTTAAAACTTTCAAATGACTCATTTTAAAGAAGAAATTGCACAGGTGCCTAAGAGTACTTACAGTACTGTATGTAAGAACTGAGATGGCATGATACCACCCCTCCACTCCAAC
>JBBPCZ010000028.1:1078825-1089546 GCA_037974445.1 Brycinus macrolepidotus
TCCAGTTCGTCCCAAAGGTGTTGGATGGGGTTGAGGTCAGGGCTCTGTGTGGGCCAGTCAAGTTCTTCCACACCGAAATCCAGCCATGTCTTTATGGAGCTTGCTTTGTGCACTGGGGCACAGTCATGCTGGAACAGAAAAAGTGGTATGCTGAAGCATTAAGATTGCCCTTTAGTGGAATCTAACTTGAATTCAATAATTAAGAGGCGTACCCCAATACTTTTGTCCATATAGAATATTTCTTTTGTCGGGATGTTTGAATGCTTGTGTATTCCCTGTAATTGGCGTGAACTGGTGGGAGAGAAATGCCAGCTTTTGTCAGTAGATATTTGCAGCCTACTCAAAATTACTCAGCTAATTAAGTGTGATTCAGTAACATTCAGCATGCCACAGCAACCCTTGTACATTTCACATTTGTACAAAAAAAAACCCCACATTTTCCTGAATCCCCTCAATTTTTTTCACAAGTGATAACATGTTCCTTTTATGAATGTATTCAAAAACGAATTGAATTTTATGAATGCCATGGTGATCTAAGCTAGTTTAGCTGGTCACCCAGCGTGGTCATGCTGATATGACCAGCATCCATTTGCTGGTTTTTCTGGAGACGAGCAGACCAACAAAACCAGTAATCGACAGCACTGGATATTTAATCTTAATCTTGAAACTCGTAAGATCCTGGGCACGGCATCACACTAAATTGCAATACCAGTGGTTCATTTAATCACTAAATAAAATGTTGTTTTTGAAAATGTTTAGGTTTAGGTTCAAAGTTACTGGATCTCGGTACTGCTTATTATTATTTTTATTCCACCTGTTTTCTTCTTTTTCTTCTTATTTTTCTTCCACCCATTTTCTTATTATATGATTCTTTTTATTCCACCTGAATAAAAATAATAATGTGGCTGCAAAGGGACGAAACACAAACGTGGAGAAAAAAACACGGAACTTTAAGTCACTGAAGCTCAGGTCAGTTTAAAAAAAAAAAAGACGTGTCACTGTTTGTTGTGGTCTAAATAAAAATAATCAGCCCGTGAACGCGGCTACGTGCGCTTTCACTTCCATGTCGGTGCCACTGCTGTGTAGGGAATGGACCGCCACCCAAGTAAGATTTGGTCAGCAGCAATTCTGTGGTCAGACACTGACCAGGGAGGAACGAGGCAGAAGCTAACTCACAAACTGTGCATCACTAGAGACGGGCTACAGTCTGGTTTTGTGTGCCTATATAATGGACCTTTGAGGTAGTGGGGCCTCATAAAGTGGCCAGCGAGGATATATGGAGTACTGTAAAGTGCATATCTATTGATGTGCAGAAGAGGGTGACCTACCATGTGTTTTAAGGGGCATCGACCGACGGACTGACTGACATCACTATTTTTTTCTACATTTTTCTTTTCTTTTCCTTTGGTCCTTCAGTCCACTTAGAGATTTTTTTTTCTATTTTTTTTTTGTCCTCTTGCCTACCCTGTAATGCCCTGTCTCAAGATGAAAGCTTTTGTGTTGTGGGCGTGTATTGTGAGCAACAGTCGGATCAGAGCGGAAGTGCATACTAAAAGTGGAAGCGCGCCGTAAAAGTGGAAGTGCACTGAAATCCGCTGGCGTGTGCGAAGTTGGCGAAAAGGGCTGTGTATGGGTGTCCTCGGATGGGTTTGTTCCTTCAACGTGCAGCTGCAGCACTTTCCATCCCTGACTCGGCAGCTCCTGAGCATGCACCATGGCATTTGGCCTCTCTCTCTCTCGCGCGCGCGCTCTCTCTCTCTCCACATGTCATTGTTGTCTGTCCTCTTGATGTCATGATCTTTGTCACTCCCCGTGGCTTTGTATGTGTGTGTGTGTGTGCGCGTGTGTGTGTGTGTGTGTGTGTGTGTGTGTAGGGTTTGATTGGCAGGGAGGAGATGAAGCAGTTTTGTGAGACTGAGGGGTGTGTGTGTGTGTGTGTGTGTGTGTGTGTGTTGAGGCTCTGATGAGTGGTGGATGATTAATGAAAGTTTCAGTGCGATTGGGCGAGAATGTGAGTGTGTCTTTTAGTCCTGTCCCTTTTGGTGAACGCTTGCCCTTTGCGGGCACGTGCAAATGAGGACCACAGGACCACAAGGCCATGGGGTTGAGGTTGTTAATCTTATGTGGCTGCAGGTTTTCATTTCAAACAGGTCAGTGCTCACGTGATTCCACTAATCAGTTATGCTGCATTCAGTTTAACATGAACGCAAAAAAAGTGGGAAGTCGGAGCTAGTAATTACGCCACTTTTGAAGCTCAAGCATTCGAGATAAAAAGTGAGAAAAAGCCCAAACACATGAAAGTATTGTTGGTGGGTACAGCAGTAGTAAGATATGAGTGATAGTTCATAGTTATTGTTGGGGCAGCTGGTGGTTAGGGATCTGCCCCTGTGATCGGAAGGTTGTGGATTCGAATCCCAGGACTGCCAGTGGCACCACTGAGTTACCACTGGTCCCCACACACTGCTCCCTGGCTGTGTTCCTGTTTGCCCGCTGCTTCACTTGGTGAATGGGTTAAATGCAGAGAAAGAATTTCACGCTGTTCACACTGTGTGCTGTGGTGTGTTCACACGTGACTTTAAGGGGCCACTTTACACTATGATGTTTTTGCCTTCAGTGTTACAGACTTAAGCAACTCCTGTGTCTGTGTGTTGACTGATCTGAAGCCAGTCTTGTTTAAAAGTGTAGAAGTGCTGCTTTGTTGCTATAAACTGTGAACAGTCGTGTTGATTTGACGTCACACGCTGAAGCTGAAAACACAATCCTGACTTTCTAAATCGGAATCCCCAGGTGTTGGGGTATTTATTCTGTTAGTGATGCACATTCGACATCTGAATCCAAGATTAGAATCGGTTCCAAACCAGCAGCCAGCAGTCGGTCAGTTTATTGTTTTCATTTGGGCTGATCTGTATTGAAACTCTTAGGATGTAATTGATGAGAGCAAGCTGAGAACACATCTGTATTTCAATGCAGCAGCTGCTACAACTGTATCGAAATGTAAAATGCTGTAGCATAATAATACATGAGTTAGAAATGTGAGAAATAACCAGTTGATTGAAAAGGTAACTGGCTCTTTTGTTTATAGACATTTTGGCTCTTTAAGGAGCAAAAAATGTTATTTATGCTGCATTTTTGGCCTAAAGACAGAGCTGGAAAGTGTGTTAGACCACACAGTGAGCATCAGGTAAGAAAGCCCTTGCTTTAGGGCAGCTGTCACCAAACCTGTTCCTGAGATCTAACTTCCTGAGAAGTCTAGTTGCAACCACAGTCAGCAACACCTGCTCTGCCTAATGAACTATTTGTTTGTGTTCAGAGAGCCCCACTTGGTCCCACCTTGGTTGAAGCAGCGGCCTCCACGCCAAATTCCTTGTAATACAATCAAAGTAGAGGTTTGCTTATAGCTACGTTGTCAACATAGAAAAGAAAATATTCAGCTGTGAAGTAAACATGGATCTGACTGAACTTGTCATCGAGCTGCATTATAAAAATAAACTGCCCTGAGCCAATATAAAAAAGCAGCTTAGCTTAAAAAAACCCCAAAACTGATAACAACTATGCTGGGTGCAGTATAACTTACATGTTGCCCGCACACCTTTAACCCTGGGAGCCCTGAGATCTTCATCCACACTTTATTAATGTCACCGGATTGCAGGCTTTGTGCAGGACAACAAGGCCTAGAGTGTGTTATTAGAGTGTGTTATTAAAGTGTGTTTATGAGTGTGTACATGTGTGTATGTGTGTGTATTGTATTATACTGTTGTGTATACAATAGTAGGGGTAATGTCAGTGGAACTGTGAGTAAATTCGTAAGAAAAACCAAATAAATAATTTCATTTCTTACAGCGGAGTAGCAAATCACCTCTGCAACCTGTTGCCAGGCAACAATACCATCATGATTAATATGTGGAGATTTAAAAGTATGAGAGTATTTTATGGCCATTTATTATAATGGGAGAACGCTGGAAACATCATCAGCAATCAGATTTCATTAAAAACTCTTTTCAGTAAAAACAAGATAATGTCTCTTCTGTACCACAAAACTACTGCGTTTCCTTCTACAGGTGAAGGGTGATATTACAGCGTTTGTGCGCGTTTCCTCCGTCCCCCAGAACTATTTTATCGTTGTAACTATTGGTGTGTGTATGTAGGTGTGTGTGTGATTTTAGAGAGAAATGTGTTGTTTTGTTTGGGAATGTTTGTGTGTATGTAAAGAGGAAGGGGTGACAATCTGGTTGCTGACTTGCATTAATGCACTGATGCGTGTGTGCAGAGGGGCCAGAGAGAGAGAGAGAGAGATAGACAGAAAGGGAAAAAAAAACAGGAGGGAGACACAGTGGGGCAGAGAAGGGGAGAGAAACAGATAGAGGGAAACAGAGACAGAAAAAGAGAGACAAGCAGACAGCGAAAGGGAAGGAGAAAGAGAAGAAAAAAGATAGACAAATAAGACAGAAAGAGACAGAGAGAGAGAGAGAGAGAGAGAGGGAGGCAGGGAGGGAGAGAGAGAGAGACAGTCAAACATGTCAGCAGAGAAGGGAGGGGGAATAGGGGTTTACAGTGTTGAGTTTAAGACGCTGTGCGACTAAAGGAGAAGGCTGAGTGTGGTTGCGAGATTTCAGAAAATTGCTGCAGAGACGTACTGGAATTATCGCAGGAGGGGTCGTCCTATCTATCTCTCTGTCTGTCTCTCTCTTTCTCACACTCACACACACGGTCGCACTTGCACACATTCAGGCATGACCAGTTAAAGTGCAGTAGCCCCACTGAGCAAAGAGGGAGCCACTTAAAGCCTTGAGAATGGCTGCCGGACTGACGCTGACACACACTGGTCTTCTTTCGGAGAAGAGCAGAAATTAGAGAAGAGAGAGAGAGACAGAGAGGAAGTTGCGAGACAGTGGACAGTGGCTGACACATTTGGCATTTCACAAGGGTGTCAGAGCTCTGACGGACCAAAGTGATGGGGACAGTGAGTGAACTGTGCGTGTCCAGCTTCCAGGCTTTCCTGTGTCCGACAGTGCAGAGCGGCGCTCCAGGTAAGGCAGGTGGGGATGGAGACTGAGAGGAAAGTACCTTGCTGTTGATCTTCGCTGTAAGGCTTGCATTAATGCGGAACCGTATTTCAAACACTGGTGTGCTATGAATTTGCTTTACCTGCGAAGGCTCCACGAAGGGTTCCTTTGTGTGAAGCCACAGAAGAACCACTTTTGGTTCCCTAATGAGCCAGGTTTTAAAAAGTACTCTGATTTTGAAGAACCTTTTATGGCTTTTAAAGAACCTTCACATAATATTTAGGCTCATTTTTGGAACCTTTACATTAAATGATTCTTCTTAAAAAATGTTCTTCACACTCACAAATCTTATTTACATAACTAGTTCTCTAAAGAACCATCCATTAAAAGTTTTTTTCAGGATTATTATTATGGTGTCGTGCAATGAGCCCTTTTGGCACCTCAGTTTTTAAGAGCGTATGTCAATAGAGCTGGTCTAAAATTTGGTCTGAATAATACAATGTGCTTTGAACAGATGAAATGTGATATCACTTGATTGACACAGCTATTGTGGTAGTGTGAAGAGTGCAGAAAAGACTGAGTGCACCTAAAGTGACGTTTATAATGATGACTCGTGATTGCTGTCATGTCCCGGATTCTTGACGTGACTAGGCCGATTGAGAAACAGTACAGTTCACTGACGTAAAGAGCTCTTCCTCCAACATAATGTTGATTGTTCACTTCTGCAATGTCCATCTTAAGCATATATTCTCCTGTAGTGTGGCTGCATTTCTTGGAGAGTGCTGAGAGTGTTTATTCACGCAGCATATGGACCGTGGTTCCAGTTTATTAATCATAACAATATGGGCCTCGGTTCATGTGAATGCATGTGAAGAAGAGAGAGTACACATAACTGCTCCTGGGGAAAAGAAGCATCCCAACACGAGGACAGAAATAGTGCGAGCTTGTTCTGCCTAATGAATGTGGTCTCATTATGGTCAGCTTATGTTCTCCCTCCTCTTGCAAGACAGCAGCTAAAAGCTGTTGGGGAGAGTGGGCATATGTAATCCCTCAGGCTGGACCCTGCCAACAGGCCGAGATTTCCTAAGAATCCGCTCTCGGGGCTTGGCGCCCTCATGCCACACTGAGAGCAGCCAAGTGTGTATGTTGTATCTCGGGGGATAGAAACTTCCACTGCGTCCCATAGAACTTTAGTGTAATGTGCCCATTTCTTTTGGTTCTGAAGAGCAGACATTCTGTAACTCCTTTGTGGAGCTTTAGGTGCACAAGAAGCAATATGAGGGTCTAGAGTTGCGCCATGATGTACCACCATTTTGAAGTGTCTAGGTTGTGCCAATTTTGTTCAGGTTCAACTCTATAATTAGTGTGATTGCATTGTTATTATTCTTTATATAGCTAAAAAAAGGTGCCACTTCTCGTGTGAGCTTGTGCGGAATTTTGGAACCATTCCAACATCAAAACATCCCTTAATATCCCCTTCAGTGTATACGGCTAATTGAGCACATGATCAGGGGCCGAGCATTGATGGTTTAAAATTCGACTTTTGAGGTCGAGTCCCCTCTGTAATGTATGGGGAGAGAGACAGGACCCCTTTATAAGGTGTGTCGGGGAGAGAGCCAGTGACGTCACAGGTAAGGAGGTCGGAAAAGGGAAATAAAGCATCTAGTTGCTTTTTGGAGCAAAGAGCAAGGTGAGGGTTTAGTGGGTTTTGGGATGATAAACCATCTTGAAGGATCTGGGTTGTTTCAGTCAGGATCAGTTCTGTAGCAAACTTGCTGAAGTGAGACAGAGGCTTTGGTCCAGTACTGTGGTGCATGAGACCTGCTGTGCCATGTGTTCATGTGGTATCCTGGGGTTGAAAGCTTCCACTGTAAAACTGTCTAGTGGCAGAATCATCTGCATTTAATAATATTCATGATCATTTTCTCAGGCATGCTCAGAAAATCTCCTTACCTTAGTTTAGCTCTGTGCTGTCTTTTCTCTTCAACTCTTAAAAGGCACTGGTGCTGTTTTGGTGCCCGTCATCTCCCAGGCCCACATAAAATGGAAGAGGAAGGAGAAGAGGAAGGAACAGAAGAGGATAAAATAGAAGAGGAAGGAGCCCACAAACAAAACACTTTGTGAAAACCTTCTAAATGTTCACTGGCTGCCAACATTCAGACAGTCAAATTAGAAGTTAGCAGTGGCCCGGGCAGTCAGGGACAATAAGAGAAGTGGAAAGTGTGCAGTCCTAGTCACGGGTGGTTAGCATGTGGCAGGGGGTGTTCGAGCTGCAGGGATGGTGCCGTTGCTCGGAGCGGGGTAATTTAGGGCCGTGTGATAGCTGTGCTTTTGTCGAGGGTTGACATGGCTCCAGGGGTTGTGAGATACTAGAACACATGCTGGGCTGCTCGACAGAAGCAGAGATGATGTGACTTTTTTCACCCTGATGGGAGAACGGGCTGAGTCTGCAGGAGGGTGGTGCATAAGCAAGGGTGTTTATGGCCAGGGATGTCTAATCTAGAATGTCCCTGCCGTAGCAAGACCCACCTAATGTGAATGGACAGAGAAAAATAGGGGGCCTGGCCTTGGAATATTTGAGATTTCGAGACGAAGCACTGCACTGAGGGATATCAGGGCCCAGTGGACTATGGTTTGATATACCAACATATTGAAACGTCCAGAATCTTGGCCAGTATCTTTCAGTTCTGGAGAACAGGCGTTCTGTAACTTTCTTTGGTGACCTATGTGTGTGTGTGGAGGTCCTAGTGAATGGTCCATGATAACCTTTATGTTAAGTCTGGGTTGTGCCTGAGTTGTTTCAGTGGAGTCACCACATTTCTATATCTATTTTGTGCCAGATTCAAGTTCCTTGAACTTCCTTCCTTACTGAAGAGAGACAGGGGTTTTGATCCAGTACTATGGGACATAAGTTGGCTCACATAGGCCAAAAGCACTAATTGTGCGAAGGCATTGTTGTATGAGTGACCCTTGTGTTTAGATCCTAAGAGATCTTCTATATGGAGCATTACATTTTCAAATAATGTTTCAGTATTGTGACCATGCATCTCTGTCTGTGAGGCAAATGTGAGACACCTCATATCAAGCTGTTGCAGCAGCCCCTGATGGTAATTACCAGATTAATATTACGGCAATTAGACATTTGTTTGGTCACTCTTGCCGCTGAGTGCAGGTGATGAGAAATTTTAGCCTTGTGGGTGTCTGCACAGCTTTATAAGAAACAGTTGGAGGAAGCATCAGCGCTGCGTGAAAGGACATGCATGTTGACAGCGGCCTATTTACCACCCTGGCCTCTGAGGAATAAGAGTGGTCCAAGATGTTTGTATTTAACCGCAGTTGATATCGGGGTACTGCTCCTTCATTCCAGGTCTTTTGACTGGCACTGTGGTGCCATCGTTCTCTCTCCGTCACAAGCAGATGTATCTTCTATTCGTCTCATTTTCCCCATCTTCCCTACCCTGCAATTATCCCAAAAGGCTTCAAGGCTTGCATAGACTGATGGCGAGTGGAAAAAAAGGAAAACCTAATGTCTGATGCAAATCAGGCAGTTTTAAGACCTATTGAAATGGAGTTTGCGCGACGGCAGGTTGGGATAGATGGACAGAGATGTGGTGAGGTGTGGGTGTTGAGGGGTAGTACTGAGCGCTCATGCTGAGCACTAAGAGTTTCAGAGTGCAGTCACTCTGACAGCCACTTCAAAGGGTCTCCATTGTGGGGGAATCCAAACAGGGATCCTCAAAGCCGACTCTTTCAAAGCTTAGTCTGACTGTTTGGTGTCTGCCTTGGTCCCCCCTCCCTTCTCGTCACATCTCCGTCATGTATGGGGAATGAAAGGAGATCAGGACTCAAGCGCAGTGTTCTCTTTTCCTCCACCAAATGGAAGTATGACACCTAGAGATGATGAGAAAGGATGCTGATTGGGTAAGTGACCACCTTGCAAGGTCACATTCAACATCTTTTCTGCAGTTCCAATGTCGTCTTTCTAACTCTGTGTGTACTGTAACTAACCCTTTCGATTAAATCACGTGACCACCGGTCAGACATTTGTAATCCATTTTAAATTGAAGGAGGAGAGGAGCTAGACAGTAGAGGTCCCTGGCTGAGTCAACATAGGCAGTTGCATTCTAATATGTTCTGTGTAGATCAGGGGTTTCCAGTCCAACTCCTATGGACCCCATACTCTTACATACCTGACAACCCCTGACACAGGTGCTCCTGACTTGTGAAAACTGTATTCTAATATTGTGTCATGTCCCTATGCCCACTGTCCTACCCCATTCCAGCTGCTTAATTGGTGGCCCCAGCTGCCTCTACCCGACTCTACCCCATCTGTACAGCTCCCTTTTTTGAGCTGTGGGTGATGGGGTGCTGCAGGGAGCAATATGAGGGCCCACTGAGTTGGACTGTGAATTGTCATTGGAGTGGAGAAAGTTGTTGGCCAAAGAAAAAAAACATTCAAAATTGCCACAGATTTAACCAAAACCATAATTTGCATATTGCACACGAAACCATTACATAAAGAAAATTCTGTGGTTTTTAAAAATAGTATATGTAGTTGGCCAACATGCATCTGTCTAACTGCAGTCTGCATGTAGACAGCTATGAAACTAAATACATAATCTAATTCAACAAAATGCATTCAAGACAGTTTCCAGTTTTTTATTTTCTGAATGTGCAAAGACATAATCAGAATCAACTCGGTTTAAGTCAAATAGTGGCACAGGAATGTTTTGTTGTTGTTGGAGGGGATGGCAGAGTGAGGGAAGAGATTTTTTGCCCAGGGTGCTTGATTGGTCAAGGTGGCCTCTGTGGGTAGATGATTACAGATAACACAGAAAGGTACAGATAAAGAGAACATGTCCCTGCAAGCACATGGGCACTTTCATAACCATGCAGGGATGGAGGCGCGCTGAAAATGTTTGTCATGGTATGGCTATGTGGAATTTGGCAGCTCTCACAATTTCAGGCTTGGCTAAGAGAAGGCCTCATCGCCAGACTACCACATTTCACACTCCAGATTTAAGACCTTGATCAATTAGGCCATGCTCACACACCCACATAGACACAAACACACACACACATTCAACAGGTCCACTGCACTGAAAGCTGCTACTGCATTCGTTAGGGAGTGTGTGCATGTGTGTGTGTGCGTGCGTGCATGAGTGTGTGTTTGTTCGTTCATAAGCGTTTAACAGCTGCTCTCAGCTCCAGGGTCTCCATCTGTATACATAAGACTTATTTGTACTGCATGGTCACACCCGCACTGCTCTAATCTCTCCAGCAGGGTCAGAGGCTGATAGGAAGTGAGCAAGCCCAGGCTTTAGTAGATTATTGTGATTCTTAAGACCACACAACAGCCCAGCTGACCCCTTTATTACTTCTTTAGTGAAGGTTATAGGGTTTGGGTTGTTTGCTGTAAGGAGGCTGGCTATAGATCTGCATTGATAGCTTTGATCTTGAAATTGGAATGTACACTCTTAAAATAAGAGTTCTGGAAAGGGATGCGATAGAAGAACCATTTGGTTTCCTAAATAACCTTTTAATGGATAGTTCTTTAAAAAATTATGAATATGAAGAAGCTATAACAGCTTCCACTCTTCTTGGAAGGCTTTCCACAATATTTTGGAGCGTTTCTGTGGGAATTTGTGCCCTTTCATTCTGTAGAGCATTTATGAGGTCAGGCACTGATGTTGGACGAGAAGGCCTGGCTCACAATCT
>JBBPCZ010000028.1:1096396-1108306 GCA_037974445.1 Brycinus macrolepidotus
CACACACACACACACACACGCATACACACACACACACACACACACACACACACACACACACACACACACACACACACTCTCACACTCTCACACCTGTACACTGATGTGTGATGTGGATGTTTATGTGTGTGCAGGCAATTTCTCTGGAGTTTCAGATTGCCGGGTGAGGCACAGAAAATCGATCGGATGATGGAGGCCTTTGCCCAGCGCTACTGCCAATGCAACCCAGGGGTCTTCCAGTCCACTGGTGGGTTACGGAGTGTGTGTGTGTACGTGTGTACGTGTGTAATGAAAGCTAGTCATATTCAAAGCAATAGGACACATATTTTTGTCACTGAAAATTGAGCCATTAGTTATGTGCCCAACATAAATATTCATACCTTTACCTCAGCTTATCGCTGCAATGCTGTTATCCTATCAGGCACATCTCTGATGTGTGTGTGTGTGTGTGTGTGTGCTTGGGAACACGTTTCCATGTGTGGTTAGGAGGTGGTGTTTGTGATTGCGACAGTGTGTTTAAAGCTGACAGTCTTACTGTGGGACAGATTGAGCTACATTATTCATGCACTCTCTGCTGAGACACACTGGCTAGATAAAGTGCTGCTGTGTCAGCTTGATGCACACACGCGCACACGCACTCAAAGACGTGAATTTGTTGACCTAAACATCATGCAATTCTGTCTGATCTCTGTACATTTTGATTTACCCAGCCCATCTTCACCTAATTAACATGCATTTAAACTACACAAACTGCATCTTTCTTAAAGGAATACACTGCTCAGAAATGGTGGTGTGGGTAACAAAAAAAATCTTATATCCCTTGCCTAGTATAGTCACAGTCCTGCCTCTGTGCTTTTGTAATGATCAACATTTGCCTATAAATATCACATCTGAAAATGTAATACAGTATAATGCGTTACCATTCTGGCAAAACCCATACATAGACTGCAGGGGATTTTCAGAAGGCACCACATGATCAGTGGGGATTTCTTTACAACAGCCCTGTAAAGGAAGAATTGAAAAATTGATTTTTGTGTGTGGGGGGAAAATAGGAAAATGTTTTTTTTATTATTATTATTATTGGAGGTATTAAATCTTAAGAGGATGCACGAAGACCAGTTTGAAAAGAGTGGCTGTGTTTATTAAAAATATCCAGCAGACAGTGCTTCTGTGTTCAGAAACTGACTGCTGATGAAGAGCTAAAGGACTGCAGTACTAAAAACAGTCAGGCACACTTAAAAGGCCGTGCCAGGAAAAGAGGGAGAGAAGTTAGTTGAAGTAGATAAGGAAGAGAGCTAGTTACTACTGCAGTCATCCTTCATGTATATCACTGGGCGTACAGGTTTGATTTTCAAGGATCTGTTTGAAAGCAAATGACCATGACTAATACTAAAAAAAAACTTGGTAGAGATTATGTGGGTTACTTTGCCACCAAAATGATTTTTTCTTTTTTTTTTTGGTTGAAGTCTTAAAAAGTTATTAAAAGGCATTGATTGTGAAAATTGTGTAAAAATGTGTCTGAAATCTGTCTGAAGGTGGCAATTCAGCTACATATGTTTTGGACTGATAGAATTCAATCATATTGAAAATAACCATCTCAAAACATGGTGCAATTTGACATTTCGTGTTGAGAAACTGATCCAAAGTGTGAAGTTTAGACCCTCTGTTTGGTAACATGATTAAAGGAAGAGATGTGTTTGTATTTCGACAGACACATGCTATATCCTCTCGTTCGCCATCATCATGCTGAACACCAGCCTACACAACCCCAACGTGAAGGACAAGCCCACAGTGGAGCGCTTCATCTCTATGAACAGAGGCATCAACGATGGCGGGGACCTACCAGAGGAGCTGCTCAGAGTCAGTCTCATTCTTTCTCACATGTCCCTCAACCTCTCTGTCTTTTTCACAAACCCCCTTCAGCCTTAAAGCCTTTAAGTTTTGCTATAAATTGTAATTACATTAACATTTGTGCATTTGCTGTTATCTGGAGCAACCTGCCAGTCTTTTAATTCATGTTACGGTCTGTTGCACGTTACATGTTGCAGAGACCTTGCGCAAGGTCTCTTATTGGTGTAGAGTGGGGTATTGAACCCCAGTTTGCTGCATGGGGGGCATTACCCACCATACCAACTGCTACTGATTATTATTGTTACTTGGTTTGCTGAAAAAGACAGTACTCTTACGTTGCTGCGTCACTAATGCTGACCTCGGTTAAATTAACTTTCTCATTCATCTTTTAACTCCTAATTCTCTTCTGGCCTTCTGCAGAATCTGTACGAGAGCATCAAAAACGAGCCGTTCAAAATCCCTGAGGATGACGGCAACGACCTCACACATACGTTCTTTAATCCAGACCGTGAGGGCTGGCTGCTCAAACTGGGTGAGTGGAACCTGAAATGTAAAACACTAACACGAACGTTCCAATTGCTGAATACTGTCAAGGAAAACTGTTTATATAATCTATATTACTGCTGGCAAGATTTCACCTAAAAATGCTAATTTTGCTAATTTATGAAGACTCTCAACTCTCAGTCTTATTTATTGCTAGCATGTTTGCAGGTTTGGATGCAGTGGGATAGTGTGCTGTTTCCTCTTATATAAGAGTGGATTCTACCAGCTGTCTGAGAGGACCCACTATTTACCCCCCACATCCATAATTAATTTGCAGCTTTGAGGTCAAATTGCCACATCTGGAGCAATATTAATAATTCACACCTTTGTATTACAGCATATTTTCTTACAGAGAGCTCTAGATACAACATAATCCCTTCGGTGGGCTGTCAGTAGGTGGTCACTACTGAGTAGAAATTTTGTCTGCAGCCCTGATATATTACATTATATATTATATTACATCTGTACACTCACTACCTAATATGTCTGGTTGCCAAGTGGGATTCCAGAGCCGTCCTCTGCTGGATGTGAACATGTTTTTGTTTACTTGCAGCAACACACCGTTCTCTCCCTGTTCCTCTGGTCATCCTGACCCATTTCTTTCAATCATGACTGATCTTTGGGATCCCTCATCACAGAATCTGTTCAGGTTTTGTTGTTGTTTTGTCAGGGTCCAAGTTACCTCTGAACCAGAGTAACAGATCCCTTTAATCTGCTGGGGTGTCAATCAGAATACTGCCGCTGTGATGAGGAGGAAGACCTGTCATTTGTTAAGCCACACGAGTGCCCCCTGGTGGTCATATTGAGTTAGGATCCCAGAAAAGTTTTCCTTTCCAGCTTAAACTGAAACAATTCGACTCGTCATTGACATTTATTACTCTTTTTACTGTCTTTTTTTTACTGTTTAGAAAGTCTCCTGTCAAAAAATGCACCTCCTTTGATCAGCAGCGTGGTGGATATGATTTCTTATTATTTAATTTGTTTTTTTTTTCTTTTCTTGTTTTCCTCGTTTGTTTGTTCCCATGATTTTGGCTGTTGTCTTTCCCTCAGGAGGTATGTACACCTGCTCTTGTATCAAAAAAAAAAAACAAACAAAAAAAAAAACTAGTCCATCTTTTCGCTGTCCGGTGCTTCTGGTGATCCGCCATGCCTTCGTTTTTCTCTGCTCCTTCTGTTGTTAGCCTTCCTGGGTTCTTTTCAGCTTAGTTTGTCCTTCCATAACTTTGGTC
Organism: Brycinus macrolepidotus; assembly: GCA_037974445.1. Taxonomy (NCBI): domain Eukaryota; kingdom Metazoa; phylum Chordata; class Actinopteri; order Characiformes; family Alestidae; genus Brycinus; species Brycinus macrolepidotus. The sequence goes on from JBBPCZ010000028.1 coordinate 1,100,020, forward strand.
TAGTTTATTTATATATATGTTTGTTTCTTTCTGTCTTTGTTTGGTCTGTTTTTTTTTTCTCCATTGAGCTGGTGGTTTGTCCATGTGCGCTCTGTCTGTGTGGTTGCTGGGCGGTTGCCGGGTGCTTGGGGTTTGGGTTCTGTGTGACCACCGTAGTGAAGAGTATTTCTTCTCACTGTTTGCTGTGGTGTTCAGATCTTTTTATTTTCTTGTTTGTTTACACTTTGGGAGCTGCAGTATAATTAATGTCCGGGACGTATGCGAGCAAACACCAGAAATGAGTACCGTTTAAAAAAAATAAAAATAAAAAAGCAATCCAATATTACTACAGAAATCCAAAACAGGAACAATGAGTTTAGCACCGATACTTTATTATACATTTAGTTCTGTTGTGTCATTGGAAGCCGGGGAGGACACTCGTTACATGGTGTTTGTGGTATGTCTGGACTGATTCACAATATTGCATCTGGACCAAAGTGCTTGGGCTGCTGTTCTCCATGCTGTCAGAAAGGCAGAGGTGTGTGTGTGTGTCTTTGTGCCCTGCTCTGTTGCAGTGCAGTGGCTTGCAGAACATGTTGTACACGTGTTTGCGTGCGCGTGTACGTGCGTGTGTCCTCGCAGGGAGGCTGGTTGGGCTCAGTATTGGGATACAGGGTGAAGACAGGCTGTGATTATTGGCTGTTAGTTGGATATACTTTACCAGCCTCATACAGAAGCAGTATGTCTCCACTGTGTGTAGTATAAATACGCTTCCCCTATCTGTCAGCCACCCAGCGCTTTGGGTTCCTGTCTGGCCCCAACCTCCCCATAACCCCTTCACAAATCTCCTCAGGCTAACACTCTGAGAGGCATTTGTGTGGGGACACAGTTGAACGATCGTGCTCTGAACTGATCATTAATCCCAGGTCGACAACCCAATCAACCAATAAGCTGGTTCTTTGCTGTCTGTGTGTGTTTGTCTGCTCCTTGCTTAAACATTCCCACCCGCATAGAGTTACAAAGAGAAATAAACAGGGAGGTTAAGAAGACTCTTCAGGAATCTTTTATTCTCTCACAGTTATAATCCATCCTTTCTGAAGTCTTTGTTCAGTGATGGACCGATTATAAAAAGTCATTAATTTAATAAAGAAATGAATAATACAGATACATACAAATGTGGTGCTCAGACTAATTTTGTCAAGGACAGCTGGCCACTGTTTCATATGTTGTTACATGTTATTATATGTTATCTTGGATGGCCCTAGTCTTTGTCTTGCCATTGGGGTTCAGGGTTCTCCGTCACTTTTATTTGACCCCATCCTCTTTTTGGCACTTTGGCTGCCATTTTCTGGTTTCCAGCTGAGGAAACACCAGAGGTCAGAGATCACTGAACTCCTAGGAAGAGCCCCAGGCAGCCTGTAAAACAACAGCTAGTGGTACTGATCTTGCGTACCTACTGTTCTGTGGTCAGACCTTGGAATAATTGTGCATTCTGAACCTTTTTAAGTGTCAGTGCTTCGTAAGGTTTTAGCCATATGATCATATTTGGGTGACTTATGTCTTAAATGAGCCTGAACATGGTGCTGGTTCTCTGTTCATATGGGACCTTACCTTCAGTTTTCCTTTTACACGCAGTCATCAACATAGCTTATTATCTCACCAGCTAGTACCCGTAACGCAAGGCTAATATATTTATGTAATTGGCTGTCAGTTTAGTTCTGCCTGAATAAGCGTATAATTGCAGCCAGGCGATTCGGAGTCTAAGAGAGTGGTTTCCTTTTCTATGTAGTCAGTAATTTCAGTAGAAGAGTAAGTCAGGAATGGAGCTTAGTCAGAATTTAGTCAGACCACTAGCCCAGGGTGAACGCTATTGACAGTGTTTGAGCATGGTGTGCGGCTGGAGAGGAATGCAGCGCTTGGGGTGGAAGATCATGAGAAATGGAGCCATTTGTATAAAAGCTCTCATTGTCTGCTCGCTCATCCGTCTGTCTTGCTTGTCGGCCGCTCCACTGTTCAGCTGCTGGGTGCTCTGAGGTTCCTTATTCACTTAAGCTGAGACAGTCTAACACTCGCTTCTCCTGTTCCACAGGTGGACGTGTCAAAACCTGGAAGAGACGGTGGTTCATTCTCACAGACAACTGCCTTTACTACTTCGAATACACTACTGTAAGAGCGCTCTGTGTGATTTGTTGACTCGAAACTACCGATTTTGATAGCTATTATATGTGCCAAGGGCCTGTTTCCCAGACAGGGTTTAGTTCTGGATTACACAGCATTTTGAGTGGAGATTTTGCATTACAAGGAAAATGTGGTCCATGACTAGACTTAAATCTTGGGATATCTGGGATATCGGCCCTGCATGGTCAAGAGTTTCTAGACACCGCTTTTAATTAGTGAATTCTCCTACTTTAAGATGCACCCATTGCTGACACAGGTGTTTAATAGAAAGGGACAACGTGGAGCATCTTCACATGAGTCTAAGGATGCCAAGTGTCGGCTTGATACCAAGTGTTGATGCCAAGTGCTGGTTTGAAGGGTGTTAAGCCCCCCAGCACTGAGAAGTGGAGCTGTGAACTACATTCTCTCTAGTGATGGAGCTCCAGCCAATATCTTTGGAATGAAGGCTTTTGTGGATGAATGCAATCAAATTCTCACAGTAATGTTCCAACAGCTGGTTTAAAACCTGCTCTGAAGAGTAAAGGCTGTTACTGCAGCAACAGGAGGACAAGCTCCCCTATTAATACCCTTGATTTCGGATGAAACAGTGACCTGTCAACAAACTTTTGGACGTATTATGTATGATAAAAGTAATACAATATAAATATAATATCTCAATTACAGTTCCCAGTTTTAGTCTCACTTTAATGTAATATGTGTGTAATATATATGTATTCAGGTGGGTCCCAGTTTTATACTCTGCACATATTCGTGTTCCAGATTTCGATTATGGTCATGGTACCACTTATATGATCTTTTCTGACTATATATTTTCAGTTCTATAGTAGATGCTCTTGACATACCACAGTTCTTACAATAGAGTCTTTTCTCTATGCAGGACAAAGAACCCAGAGGAATCATTCCTTTGGAAAACTTGAGCATTCGTGAAGTGGAAGACAAGAAACCAGTGAGATCAAACTTTTTTTTTTTTTTTTCTCTCTTCCTTCTTTCTTTCTTAGATGAATGCTGTAGTGTTGCCATAGACTTTTATGTTTCAGTGGGATCATTTGTTAACTGTCGTGCAGTTATTCTTTCAGTAAATTTCTATAGATAATTCTTATTTGAATTAAGACATTACATGGAAAACACCAGAAGACACTTAGGACTGGATCTTTTATGAATCTGAAAGAATAACAGACACTTTGGCTCCCTCTTGTGGCTAAATGTGTGAGGCTATGTCGGTGTGTGCTCCTCAGAACTGTTTCGAGCTCTTCATACCAGACAATAAGGACCAGGTGATCAAGGCGTGTAAGACGGAGGCAGACGGGCGGGTGGTGGAAGGAAACCACACGTTCTACCGCATCTCTGCACCTACCACAGAGGAGAAGGACGAGTGGATCAACAGCATCAAGTGAGTGCGCACATAATTGAGAACTTTTTTTTAATAGACAAAATGAGCGGGCACTGGTTATTGTTACTGTTGATTATTGAAGATGCATCTCAATAAATTGTATATCTCTAGGTTTACAAACTTGCCAAGCCTTTCCCACAGATTCACACTATTAATGTTTGCAGCATATAATACTTGTTTGGGCCAAATAACTGCTGACATTTTATTAGGGATGAATGATGAGATCGGGCTCATATCAGTATTGGCATATAATAAAAAAAATAAAAAATAAAAAAAAATCACCATTAGTTCATTAGATTAGTTAGTTCAATGAATATTTGAAACATCTTTATTGTGCTCTGTGAGAAGCAAATGTTTAGGTTATTTTACTGTGCTAAGGTGTCTGAATTGCATCCATTTTACTGCATTTATAACCCCTTTGAGAAATAAATGATCAGTTTCTTTGTAATTCTAATCAAGGTAGATTTAATGCCAATGTCTGTGTTTTATAAATGTGTATGTGTGGGCATCTGCAAATATGTACTCAAAAAATAGGAAATATTGCCATCTGCTACAATTTCTGCATAAACATTAGTATATCCAAGCCTCTCAACACTCAGAGCTACCAACCATTCTCTAAACGGTTTATTGCGTAAACAGCATCTCAACCAATCACATGCGTTGTTTGGGTGTTTGGATGAATCAGGCCATCCGGGTGATCCAAAAAACATAAATTATTTTGCTTAAAAACAAATGCAGGCATGTTTTTTTAACCATGTCTCATCAAGGTTACACTTTGTTTAATATATTCTGCTGTATAATTACAATAAGATATTATATGCATATTGTGCAGGCCTTGCTCAGACATATTTTTGCTTGTCTGATGCTGGTTTTTCTAACATCTTATAGTTGACTCAAAACGTTTTTTCTCATCTACCCTCCAGGGCTGCAATCAGTAGGGATCCCTTCTATGAAATGCTGGCTGCAAGGAAGAAGAAAGTTTCCTCGATGAAGAGGCATTAGATTTGCTCAGGACTGCCCTCAGGAGATTCAGGGCCATGTGAAAGTGCTCCATCTAGTGGAGAGGACTGAGATTTGAAGAGGGAGGATGAGGCTGGTCTCCCCGCCCCCTTAAAAAAAACACCCCCACAAAGTTTTGCTTTTCTTCTGGGACAGGAGGAGTTTAAGGATAAGGTTGGACACTGCAGAGAAAAAAGCCTGGACTGGGCTTCTGTCTTCAGCAGGAATCGCACCTTTTAACCTTCTGTGCCCCTTTCTGTTTGAACGGTGTCTCCCTCAGCCCCAAGTGTGTGGATGAGTGTGTGCGCGCGCACGTGTGTGTGTGTGTGTGTGTGTGTGTGTGTGTGTGTGTGTGTGTGTGTGTGTGTGTGTGCATGTTTGTATGTATGTGTTGTGGAGGAGTACAAAGAGTCTCTTCTATCCTCATGCTAAACCACATCACACGCTCTCTCTGGCTCTTTCTGTCTTAAACATGCACACACGCGCGTTATCTTTTAATCAGCAGGTCTGACAGAATATGGGTTACCAAAAAAAAAAAAAGGCTTCTTCAAAACCGAAAGACTTTCTTTTGTGCTTTGATATGTACAGGCAATAAGTGTATTTTTACATTTCTATAGTCTCTGTATATTCTTCTCTTTTTTTCTTCTCTAGATAATTTGATAAAGGCTATTGAAAACCACTGCATTGTTTTCGTAAGAAATGAAAAAGACGATTTTAGTGCCAGAATATAGAATACATATATTCTGCCCCCCCCCCAACCCCCCCACCACGTCTTTGCCTGTCTAGGTTCTTTTGTGGTAAAAGGCCAGACTGTTTCAGAAGCAGCAGTCCTACATGGCGATGCTTCATGGACAGTTTGTACGTTTGTACTAAAATACATGGATATTGCAAAGCTAATTAGAAGTGCAAGCAAGACCTACTCTGGGAAATCCCAAGCTCCATAGCTATCTAATATCTAACTGCTCAGGTTGTAGCAGTCCTAACTTGCCAGTTTTGATTATTCTCCTTGCAAATGCCTGTATTTATCATTGCTTGAAGCTAGGAAGAGACACATGGGAAGGGCACATGAACCTCAACTTCAAAAATGAATAAATGTAGGACAGTCATCACAATTTGAGGTAAAGGCGTTATCACCAGAAACGTTCAAACTAAGATTTTATTTAATACATAAGTTTCCCCAGAGTTCATGTATTTACCAGCTTCTAACCAGCACTTTTAATACGAACAGCAAGATGTTCATCTTACAAGCCATTTAGCTACCAGTGCTTCTTTTAGAGATGCTCTTCGAGAAAGTCTGCAGGAAATAAGCAGGACAGAGTAGGTCAAACAAACTTCCTCAAAGTTGGACTTTGCTCACTTCTCCCAACTGTGGTGTTGTGCTACGTCTGTATATAAACATAAAAACCCATAAGCCTGAGGAGCAGCAATTCAAGAATTGTGTCACTGTTCCAGTAACAAGCTGTTATATTCTGGAGCAACTCTACCTTTGATCCTAACAGGTGCCAACTCAGGCCAGACTTGCATGATCAATATAGGCAGACATAAAGCTTTCTGGGCCCACATGACTAAACTACAATGTTAACTATGTAGTTTCTTATTGGTGACATTAGCATTGATGTGTTCCTTTAGTCTGCAGAAAAGTGTGGCTAATTGGGGTCGGATGAGCCTCTTAATTTATCATCAGTGATAACGTTCAACATTCTTGACTTAAGAGAAATGCCTTGATGGAATTAGAGCTTGTGAAAATGTGCCTACTGTAGTTAAGAAAGTCTCCACATAGTAGTAAGGAGTCATTTAATACATAATAGATTTTTTTCTATATCAACTTTATGGTCAAGTTCAATACTGCTGAATGCAACAGTAGTTCACGGACTACAAAACGGATTTTTCCTGACCCAGTGGAGTGCCTGCTTTTAGTTCACTCCCATTTTTGTGTCTTTCTTCAAGCTTTCACCGAGCTATCAGTTTCAGTGCACTGGCTATTCCTTCAGCAAAGTCTTAAATCTGAGCAGTATTGGTTTATTTATCAAGGATGTATATACTTCAGTGTATAGTGAGTATTCCCCTCCATTTTATATAAATGTGTATGTAGCAGATATTAGCTGAGTGCCATTCTTTTTTTTGTTTAAAGTGTTTGTTTCTACCACAAAAATGGTAGCAAAGTTCATACTGAAATAAAGATTACAATATATCAACAAAGATTCTGTTTACTTTGATAACTTTGATTACTTTCGAGCCCACATAACAGCTACTGAAGGACAAACTGTTGTTGAAAAAAAGTTCATGCTGACTATGAAAGAAAGGTGTCAGAACACAAAGTGCATCACAGTTTGCTGCGAATGGTCCTGTGTAGCCGCAGACCGGTCAGAGTGCCCACACTGACCCATGTTCACAGCCGACAGCCCTTTATAATGGATACACAAGCATCAGAACTGAACCATGGGGCAAGAGAAGACAGTGGTCTGGTCTGATGAATCATGTATCCTTTTACATCATGTGGACAGCTGGGTCTGTGTGCGTCACTCACCAGAGGAAAAGGTGACATCAGGCTGTACTAGGGGAAGAAGACAAACCAGTGGCGGTAGCGTGACGCTCTGGATGTCCTTTCGGGGAACCTCTGGTCCTGGGATTCATGGTAATGTTACTTTAACGTGTCCCACCCACTTAAACATTGTTGCAGACCAAGTATGCCCTTTCATGGCAACGGTATTCAGTAATGGAAATGTTCTGACTCATTAGAACAATGCGTCCTGTCACACTGCAAAAACAGCCACCACAGCACACCTTCAGAGGTCTAATAATACACACAGTACTGAGCAAAAGTCTTGAGTCCCACCCCTCATTTCTTCATATTTTGCTTCCAATGAGCCAGACTTTCTTGTATTTTTAATCTAGTCTTGAGGAACAGTTCTCCAGGCTGACTGAAGGACTTTCAAAGGCTCTCATTTTCAGTCCAGTCCCTGAACCTGACCAGTTTCAGAAGAATGGTTTTTGTTTGTTAAGCTACACAGTGAACTACATATGAATCACACAAGCAGAACAAAGCACATCTAACTTCAGGCCTGAACCAGTGAGGTGATCAGGCCGGTGATCAGTATACTGGTGGTGCTGAATGCTGAGTGGCTGAAACACCTTCATCTAGGCTCCTTGTATCTTTAGGCCCTTTGTAGCCTGTTGCAGTAAAACATTTGCTCCCATTTCTTTCATTCAATCTACTCAACATGCCAAAGACAAGACAGTTTGACAGGTGTAAAATGTTTTTTTTTTTTTTTTTTTTTCCAAAATACTTATGGGTATGTATAAAGATGCACAAAAGGTTTGTATTCCTAAGCATAAGTACAAGGTCAACAGACATTATGACTGTCAACTTGTAACAAATGCTGCCTGCTTAGGCAGTATTCTGAGGCAGGAAGCTCACTCAGTCTTGTTCGAACTGAATTGTCTCAAACACAATTCATCACAATACTGCCTTCTACAGCACTGATTAAAAGCAATTAGAGACGTAACCAACACCGTGGGTTTGCACGTGTGCTTGAATGCATATGCACAATTACAGGTGCTAATACACTATATGGACAAAAGTATTAGGACACATCTGTTTTTCAGGGTTTGGGCTAGCCCCCTTACTTCCAGTGAAGGACAATCTTAATGCTTCAGCATACCGAGACATTTTGGACAACGCCAAGCTTCCAACTTTGTGGACACAGTTTGGGGAAGAACCTTTTCTATTCCAGCATGACT
>JBBPCZ010000028.1:1108406-1122314 GCA_037974445.1 Brycinus macrolepidotus
CTTACTCAGTATAAAACCATCCTGGTAATCCCACTGTTATTCTCATCCACCTCTCTCCAAGCCCAGGCCTTTTCAAAGGTAGCTTCAATTCAAAGAGTTTACTGTCCTTTCTAATACCGCTGAAGCTGCTGCTCTTTTAGCCCAGAGGAAAAAATATTGCTCAAATGGTGGTTTTTGATGACTCAGGAGAAGTGATTCTTCCTTGGAAGAAATAGCCTTAGACACATAAAGGAGACATGAAATACTCCTGATCAAGATAAAAGTGATGATGTCTTATATTCAAATCTGAGCACTTTATTAAGATTACAGGGGTCTTTTGCTCACGAGACATATCTGAGAAGAAAGATCTCGTTTTCAATTTTTCTTTCCTATAATAAATAATCACTCTTGTAGCTTTGAAGGATGTCTGGTTCTGACACACCCTAGAACCAACAGTAAGCTCCCCCTTCCTTATGTACACTGATCAGCCCTAACATTAGAACTACCTGGCTGACACTGTGAGTGCCATCAAAATGGCTCTGACCTGTCGAGGCATGGACTCCACAACCCCTCTGAAGGTGTACTGTGGTTTCTGATGTTCAGATCCTTAATGTCCTGTAAGTTAGGATAGGGCCTCTACGGAACAAACAAATTTATCCAGCATATCCCACAGACCCTCGGTCAGATTGAGATCAGGGAAAATTTGAGGCTAAGTCAACACCTTTAACTCTTTGTCATGTTCCTCAAACCATTCCTGAACACGTTTTGGAGTGTGGCAGTACATTATCCTGCTGAAAGAGGACACAGCTGTTAGGGAACACCGTTGTCATAAAGGGGTGTTTTTGGTCTGCAACACTATTTAGGTAGCTGCTATGTGTTACAATAACATCCAGATGAACGGCAGGACCCAAGGTTACCCAGCAGAACACTGCCCAGAGCATCACACTGTCTCCACCGGCTTGTCTTCTTCCCATAGATGCTCTGACCCAGTCGTCTGTCGTTTTGGAGATGTTCTGACCCAGTCGTCTGTCGTTTTGGAGATGCTTCAGCCCAGTCGTCTGTCGTTTTGGAGATGTTTCAGCCCTGTCGTCTGTTGTTTTGGAGATGTTTCAGCCCTGTCGTCTGTCGTTTTGGAGATGTTCTGACCCAGTTGTCTGTCGTTTTGGAGATGTTCTGACCCAGTTGTCTGTCGTTTTGGAGATGTTCCAAACCAAGTCGTCTGTCATTTTGGAGATGTTCCAACCCAGTCGTCTCTTGTTTTGGAGATGTTCTGACCCAGTCGTCTGTTGTTCTGGAGATGTTTCAGCCCTGTCGTCTGTTGTTTTGGAGATGTTCTGACCCAGTCGTCTGTTGTTTTGGAGATGTTCTGACCCAGTTGTCTGTCGTTTTGGAGCTGCTCTGACCCAGTCGTCTGTTGTTTTGGAGATGCTCTGACCCAGTCGTCTGTTGTTTTGGAGATGTTTCAGCCCTGTCGTCTGTCGTTTTGGAGCTGCTCTGACCCAGTCGTCTGTCGTTTTGGAGCTGCTCTGACCCAGTCGTCTGTCGTTTTGGAGATGCTCTGACCCAGTCGTCTGTTGTTTTGGAGATGTTTCAGCCCGGTCGTCTGTCGTTTTGGAGCTGCTCTGACCCAGTCGTCTGTCGTTTTGGAGATGCTCTGACCCAGTCGTCTGTTGTTTTGGAGATGCTCTGACCCAGTCGTCTGTTGTTTTGGAGATGTTTCAGCCCTGTCGTCTGTTGTTTTGGAGATGCTCTGACCCAGTCGTCTGTTGTTTTGGAGATGCTCTGACCCAGTCGTCTGTTGTTTTGGAGATGCTCTGACCCAGTCGTCTGTTGTTTTGGAGATGCTCTGACCCAGTCGTCTAGCCATCATAATTTGGCCTTTGTCAAAGTCAGATCCATAAGCTTGCCAACTTCTGCTGCTTCCAGTACATCAATTTAAGATGTGACTGTTCAAATGCAAAAACAGAGTTAGAAAATATTGATACTGTCAGATATATACTTTTAGGATTAGTTACTAATCTGACTTATTATTCAGTAAGTGAAATATGTAAGTTATGTCCTAAAAAGAGTGATTTTTCTAAATGTCCACATAAATCAGCCACTGAGGTGAAAAAGTCGAAGTCGGTTTTGATGAGAAACGGTCAATCATAGAGGAGCTGTTTATTTACAGTACTGTTGATAGGAGCTGTGAGGACACTTTATTGACTATCAAAAACGTCCAGAGAAAAAAATAGGTTTTTAGGCCAAAACCTCCTTTCAAGAACTATTCAAACTTTTAAAGTCCATTTAATGTACCAAAACCTGCTATGTGGAAGCTTTTAGAGGCATGAAATGTCTCAAATGTACATAACTATTGTAAACAATTCTGAACGACTTTGTTTGCACCTAACATTTGCTGAGAAGTTTTCTTTTAATCAGTTAAGCTACGGGCTTGTCTTTCCGTTCTAATCTCAGAAGGTCTTACTGAATAACTGGCATGGATAATTTAGTGAAGAACTGAAGTGTAGGCTTACGCGCAGCCCTTAGGGATTAAATGGTTAAGAGAAGCTGCAGTGCAAGAGAACAAATAGCCATAAAGAGGCGGCTCTTCCCATAAAACGCCAGCTTGGCTGATTTCTATAACAAACCCGTCCACTTACGTGAACTGTTTTGGTTGATCATGACAGGAGGTCTTCCTTATTCCTGCAGCAACTATCACACATTTTTTCCAAAGCAACTGAGTAACTACACAATAAGTAATATTAATCAGCAAGAGTGGGAAATACTACAGCTTGCTCTCCCTTATTCATGTAGTCAGTAAACTGCTTACTCACTTCATTTGGCAATATGGGAAGACAAACAGACACAAGCTTTGTCTTAGGGGTGTCATACATATTTCTGTGTGTGTGTGTGTTCTAAAGAATATTGCTCATGTATGGGTTGTCTCACATAATTCTTAGAAAAACCCAACCTCACTGGAATGAAACAGTTAGAAGGAACATAAAGAAATGTTAGATGAACTGTAGGCCCTCTAACAAAGAAATATGTAATACTCAGGAGGTATTAGACAAGTGGTGATCAAATCTTGAGGTAGATAGCGTATCCAGAAATGACAGTAAATAGATCATTCTTGTATTATCATTCATGATGTTCTGAACGATCACCGATCACCACAGGCACACGAGCACATTAGTAATCACTGGTATGATTCAGATTTCCTCTACTTCACCTTACATGTCCGGTACAAATGTCGGGAAAATTGATTTAGAATTGATGTGGAAAATATGAAAAAGGTAGCTTATGAAAAAAAAACAATCATAAATCACCATTGGTGAAAAAAAAAAAAAAAAAAACACTCAAAGAAACATCATCATAAAAATGTATCTCCAAAAAAGTAACTTTACAGGAGAGGAATTTGAAATTATGTAAAAAAAAAAAAAAAAAAAAAAAAAAGTGAAAAACAACAAAAATGAAGATACAAGATTTTTTTCTGACAGCAATGATATATGAGATTATGCTTAATTTGAGTAAACAAAAATAAATAGTTTCACCCTTTCAGTTTAAAAAAGAGAAATAGCTTAACAGAGGCCATTGTCACCATCTCACACTTTTTTGGTTGATTTTTCCTATTTAGTTAAGAAATCTTTGTCCTGAAAATGACTAAAACAAACAGATTAATGCATACAAAGAATCTGAAAGGCCTAAAATCATAAGAACAGGCCTCTTAGTTGCAGGTCAGCTGTTTTCACTCAGACTCCAACAAAACTACCTCTATTGACTCTTAATTGTACCAGCTCCGTTAACCGTAGACGACCAATCTGTCCAACAGTGATTAAGCTGTACAAGAAGGGCTTCTATTGTTAGTTTTCCCAGTAGAGACACTCTCTCTCTCTCTCTCTCTCTCGCTCGCTCGCTCGCTCTCTCTCTCTCTCTCTCTCTCTCTCTCTCTCTCTCTCTCTCTCTCTCTGGGTTGTCCCCTTTTGAGTCTTGGTTGCTCCTGAGGTTTCTTCCTCCAGCTTTAGGGACTTTTTCCTCGCCTCTGTCACGCTTGGCTTGCTCTCTAGGGGCTCGGACCTGGATTCCATAAAGCTGCTTTGTGACAACACTGGTTGTTAAAAGCGCGATATAAATAAAATTGAATTGAACTGAATTGAATTGAATTGAATCAGCTGTGCTTGTGCCTGGTGGGTCACTCCACTGTTCGTAAATTTTGCTCTGAGACACTGAGAGCCCCACGGGCTTTTGATGGTCAGAAGAATAGAGATGGAAAGTCCATCTCAGGGCCGTTCCAAACACAGTCGAACTTTCCCCGAGTGGGTGGACAGAACATTGGCCAAGAGACTTCTCTGTGTTTTCTCCAGTTCCTACCAGAACAGATGAGCCCTGCTTCAGTTCCCCTTCAGGCCTTTTGTCAGGCTGACTGGTAATTTCACAAGCCTCTAGATGTATGGTAACACACTGCAGAGTGTGTGATCGTGTTACTGTTGCTTTCAGGAAACGACTGGCACAATTAGTCAGCTTGTTCTCACCTGTGCCTGTCCTGAGCCACTCCCTGCCTCATGACTCACCTCTCTAAACACAGCTGCTCTCACGGCTTACGCTTTTTCACCACCAGCTTACCCACCACACACTCGGCTCTCATGACCCTCAGCTTGAAATGTCCTTCAGTTACATGTAATGAAGGTTTCTCTGGTTTCTCATCTTGTTTTCACAGGTTTTCAGCGGTTTGGTCAGAGGTGCAGATGATGATGATGTGATGGAAGCTGTGTATTAGCTGCATAGCGGCTGTGTTAATATCAGTGTGTTATTAACTACCATTGTTCATGCTGTTATCTTCTTCCCCTCCTCTGTTCTCATTCTAAATTTAAATATGACAGTAAGCTACTCTAAACAGGCCGCAGTGGGGCCTCTCTCTCTCTCTCTCTCTCTCTCAGGACTCCTCAGGGGGCTGGCGGTCAATGAGCAGAGCGTTAAAAGTAAACTAATAAAGCATGGCGTGGGAGATGTGTACCACACACACTGTGGTTTATCAGAAGCATAAGGTCTACATGACCTCCCACATCACCCCTCCAACCCCCCAACCCCCACCCCCAAACCATCTTAATGACAAATCAGGGTTGAGTGATCACAGCGCACATCACTGATCACCACACACACATGAGCACACTAGGAGTCACTGGCATGATTCAGATTTCCTGTGCTTCACTTCACGTGCCCACTTCTAGTAAATCTTGACTGATTATTTGATGTGTAAAATATATGCATTATAGCACTTAAAATGATATCATCATTTGTTCCAAAAGAAAAGACAAAAAACACTCACAAGAAAAGAATTATGATGACAGCTGAATTAATGTATGTTGACTGATTATTTGATGTAGAAAATATATACATTTTAATACTTCAAATGACCATACATCATCATTTGTTACAAAAAAAAGAGAAAAAAACACACACACACACACACACACACACACACAAGTAAAGAGACATCACGACAGCTGAATTAAGATATGTCGATTGTTTGTTTGTTGTAGAAAATATATACATTTTATACATTTCAAATGACCATAGATCATAGATCAATTATGATGGCATGAATTATATGTTGTTGACAATTGCAATTTTGTCCATTATCATTTGAGCGGAGCCCTTTTTTTTTTTTTGGTCTAACCTATTTTGAGGGAAGTGTAATGACTTCATATGTGAGTTTACTCGAGTGTTTAGTGTTTGCACAATCAACCCAATTCCTCCTCTGCTGTTGCCAAGCAGCGCCGTCTGTTTTACTATCAGTTCAGCAGTGAACTGGCACAAACTTACTGTAAACGAGCCGCACAACTTCTCCTAGTTGGAAGAACAAAGAGAGAGAGGGGAGGGGCGAGTACCAGGAATCAGCTTTTAACACACAGCCTGCTCTTACTGGAACGGCTCAGGCTGAATGAGGGGGCAGGGCCTGGGTGGGGGGCGGGCCAGCAGGCCTGCGTATAAAAACCTCCCCGGGATCCTCTCTCAGCCAAAGCTGTAAAGTCACTCAGAGTGGATTTACTTGTTGCTCCACGGCTCTTAAACACTCTTTGGTCACTCTTACTTTGGATATAACGGAGTTCCATAAAAGAGCCCTTTAAGGTAAATATCTACTGTTTTTTTTAAATACTTTCTAACAAATGTAATAAGTCTATTTACATCATAAACAGAATAAACATCATAAACAGCTTAAACAAATGGAAATCCACGAGCCAGCTTCAGTGAAATCTCACCAATCTTAAAGTAGCAAAGTAGAACATTTTTTCAAAGGTTTCTTGGTATTTTAGTGGTCGAGCCATCTAAAATGTGCCAAATAAGACAAATTTAACTCCAAGTAGGTGGCTGAATGACAGTAAAAGCATTTTAAACTGGTGAAGCTCACTAGAGATTAAGTGAGAAGTCAGTCTCACTTAATCTGAAAGGCTTTTAAAATATAATGGTGTGTTTCCAAATAACCGAATGTTTTCTTGAAGTCTGTGTTTTGGCCTGAAGTACTTACGTCTTCTTGAAGTCGTTTTTTTTGGCTTAAAATACTAATCTAATCCTCCTCTTCTTCCCTAGGTACTGAATAACTTGGACCGGACATTTATGCCAGCTCCAGGTGCGCCATGGTAACACACAGCAAGTTTGAGTCCGCGATGAGCAGCTGCACTGTGGATGCCAACATGCGGCTCGCTCCTCAGCGTTTCAAGACCTTCAGCTCCAAGCTGCAGTACCAGCTCGTCCAGGGCACGGTCAGGAAGCTCCAGGAGAGCGGCTTCTACTGGGCCTCCATCAGCGGCAAAGAGGCCAACAGCATGCTGGCGCCAGAGCCCAGCGGCACCTTCCTGATCCGCGACAGCTCGGACAACCGCCACTTCTTCACGCTCAGCGTCAAGACTGAGTCGGGCACCAAGAACCTGCGAGTGCAGTGCGACAACAAGTCCTTCTTCCTTCAGACGGACCCCAAGAGCTCCCAGTCAGTGCCCCGCTTTGACTGTGTGCTCAAGCTTGTGCACCACTATATGACCTCTCCGAGGGGCAACATTCGCAGCGCCTACTACATCTACTCTGGAGGGGAGAAGATCCCCCTGCAGCTGCTGAAACCCTTCTTCTGCACCATGTCCTCCCTGAAACACCTGTGCAGGAAGACGGTGAACGGCCACTTGGACATTTCCAGCCAGAGTGATCAGCTGCCACAGCCTCTCAAAGACTTTCTTGAAGAGTATGATGCTCCGATTTAAAGGACAAAGCACCAGCCTTACTTGGTGTAGTGTACTGCCATAGAGGACATGGGTAGAGCTGTTGAAATGAATGAAGCTGTGGAAAGGAATGATAGGCTAGGCTACGTGGGGGGAAAAAAGGAGCTCTGAAAGCTCTTGCTCTCCAGCATCCAGAGCAAAAAAAGAAGAGACTTGAAAAGTGAGGTAGATGCTTTGGTGGTTTGAGTTTTAGATGATACAACACAAACCAGGAGTGCTGCTATTGGTCACATTGGCCAGGTTGTTGCCCTAGGCCATGGGAGAAATGTTCTCCCAGGTTCAGTCTTATTTGCACAAGAAGACAATGGGTCTTATACGAAAAGTATAGCTACCCTTCATTCACCAGCTCCATCTGGGCCTTTTTGTGAACTGCCAGGCTACTCAAAGTGCAACTAGCTAACAAGCAGCTAGCATGTGTAACAGGCTCTCTTTGTGAATGAGCGCTTGCACTGTTCCTCTGCTTGCCCCTCAGTGCCAGTAACATGATCCACTCCACATGCCCACATAGGCACCAGCCTCTACCTCCTCAATGGCCCAAATCCGCCTGTGCTTACCAAGCAGGGAGCGGGTTTGACATTTAGCGGAAACCGACCGCTGCCTTGTTCCAAGTAAATATTTGTGCCTTTCATGGAAAAAGGAAGAACTGAGTAACAGCGCAGCACCCTGAGGCAGAGAAGGTTATGAGAAATGACTTTTGGGGAAAGCGAGGAAAAAAAAAACCAAACAAAAGCAAAGTGATCATTTTATGATCAGTGTTGTTTTTTTTTTATTACTTAAACCAGTTAAGATCAAAATCCTTATGGAGAAGCAGGCAGTTGAAGGAAAGACCTGAAAAGAACTGTAATGTTGAGGCAGCAAGTATCAAATACAAAGGATTTTTCTTTGTTATTTTACTTGAAATAGTAACATCTGTGTAAAGATTGTGTTCATTGGATATAAGAGGCAGGGCCAGACCTAATCCTCACTTCATCTGGAAGTATGGTTGTTTTTATGACGGGCAGAGAAGCAGAAAGTGCTTGCTTTTGAATGTATTCAGATTGGGGGACCATAAACCTTTTCTGTGTCAAAGGAAGGGCTAACAGTCAGCCCCCCCCCCATCTTATTCTTGTACTTTCACAAGACACTGTTTACATGTGTGAAGACAATTTTTTTTATCTGCTGTCTTTTGTAAAGATGTTTCATCCTTATGTCTGTTCATATGACTTGCGGTTAATGCTTGAAAGAAAAAAAAAAATCCCAACGAAACCACAACAAAAGCAAGCAGACTGAAAATACTTTGCACATATTTATATTTATAATAAATCATTTCAGTAATTTATATTAAAGAGCACTATTTTTTTAAAAATGAAATCTTTGTGTGTTTGTGATGATTTCTGCAGCATCACACATGACATTTCACTGTAGAGGAATACTTCACCCAAAAAGCCACCATCACTGATACTGAATGAAAGTTAGCTGAGGCCTGTTAGCATTGAGGCCTGTTAGCATTGAGCCAGCATTTTTAGGTGAAGTATTGCTTTAAGGTAAACAGTCACACATGACACCACTCGTTCAAGCCCAGCCATGCTCCTTTCCCAACGTTTTTGTGAACATATTTGGAAAGGTCTGATCTCAGAGCAGCCCATCCTGCTGTGATGAATCAGACTCCCTCAGAGCTAGAGGAGGGTTACTGTTGATTCAGAGATATTTACTCCTGAAAGCGGGAATTTTCCTCCCTCCCGCTGTCTCTGACCTGGCATTTCCAGTAAGACTTTGACCCTCATCCTCTGTGCACACAGGATTATCGTCAGTGTATCACACACAGTGATATGACAAACGCATCTGTCATCGCAGAAACAGGAAAAGTAAAATCACGGGTTAAAAATGGTTCCACATTTACTGGTTTTGTCTCCTGTACTTTGTACTTCTTGGGACATCTCTTTTACAAAAACAATATACTGAAAGAAGTTCTTCAGAAAACCAAAAGTGATTCTTATATAGCCTCATTCCAAAGAGCCCCTTCTGTCATGTGTATTTTGGGCTAACTTGATGATTCAGAATAATATTAGTATAACTAGAACTACGGTTTGTTCATCTGAGGCTGAGTTTTAACCCTTATAACTGTAACCCTTAAACTCCTAAACCCTTAAACCTTTAACCCTCAGAAGACCCAGCCTTCTGTACCTCTCTCTCATAAGTATATAAATACGTAATAGTTTCAAACACTGTCAAAAAAAAAGACATTGTAGAGGTATATTTTTGTTCATCAAGGTACAAACAATGTACCCCCTCAAAGGCACATCTGTAGTCCTTAAGGTTCAATTGTGTAGGAGAAAGGCATATTTATATCTTTTTATAACCATGTTTTAAAATAGATGAAGTCAAGACAGGGTGTTTGGAGTCCATGCAATGTGAAATATAACTACAATGAAATACGATACAGTTATGTTCCCTAACTAACAGTACTGAGGGTAGCACGCCAGTAACACTTTGGTTTTTCAGAGACTAATAACTGAAATATAAGTGTACAGATTGAGTTTGTTCAAGGGTTATACTAATTGCAGCATTCCCCATGACTTTTTGCTTCCGATAACTTTTGGAGGACTCTTACTGGCAGTGCCATTAGCAGTCTTTTCATTCACTACCTTCAAAGCCATTGGTACTTCGGGAGGCCTAAACATTTACATCCCCCCCCCCCACCAGCTTCTTTACAATGAGACAAAACAGACTGCATTGTTTATGCCTGGTCTTGTGCCACGCCCTTCCCAGATTAAGTCAGCATGGCAAGAATTCACCTGCTCGTACAGTGTGTACAATACAAACAATGTGATCTCCAGTGAAGTGGGACGGGGAAGGGGCGGGGCTGAGAACATGCTGAGAAGGAAAGTCGCGTGCTCTGAGCTGGTTTTGTTTAGCTGTTGTATGTTCTTCAAGCCTCGTGTGGGTGTTCCTCACGTCAACAGCTCTGTTGAAGTGGTCCGGGGTGAGGAGGACTGGTGTGTCTGCTGGGAAACCGATTAGGCCTGCTCCGATGTCATCTCTGTGTTGTGGTCTACCGAGTACGAACAAAACACAGCTAGTGTTTCACACACTCGCGCAGGGCCAGAGAGGCTTTTACCATCTGCAACAACCATGTCTAGGAATGCGTGTACACCCTGGTACGCATACACACTCGTCTTCTTGTGTAAATAAGCCTCCTCCAGCAGAGTATTCCCTACCACATGACGTCAACTTGATGACATTTGACAGCCAGCGTGCAGTGTCTAGTAGGGCGTGACCTTACAACTGGCTATTAGTTCTGACTGCATGAACCTTCTGCAGACAAATGTACACCAAAACCATCTGACTCATTTTATTTTACAGGCAGAAACACCAAGCTTTGCATTTTGTGACTGTCATAACAGTATCTACTATCTCTGAGAAGCGAAAAAAAATTCCTACCTTTAAGGGCCCATTCATGTGCTTATAACATTTAAGCCCTTCCAAAAATGGACATAAATTGTCCTTACATGACTATTTCCAACCTCTTTTTAATCTCTTAGAATTGAATGTGCTGATTTGTTGTACTTTTCACATATATGTAAATGAAATGTTACGACTGGCCGCCCTATGTTGTGTCCTATTCAAAAGGCATACTCAAACACTCTTTATAACTTCAACATAAATGGGTGATGTTAAACGGCTGCAGGCCGAAAAGGTGGATGTACAATCAACAGTTAAAAACACTACATGGGAAAAAAAATTGGGACGTCTGACCATTATACCAACAGGGACTTTAATGACAATGCATTCAAACACATAGACTTTAATATGGATTTGGTCCTCCCTTTGCAGCTAGAACAGCTTCCACTCTTCTTAGAAAGCTTTCCTTAGTAGTAAGTAGCCTAGCCCAAACACTGAAAAATAGGTGTGTCCCAATACTTTTGTATAGTCTGTCAAACAGTTGTCTGGTGATCCACATTCTAATTGTAGTAGGTGGCTTTTTGTAGGTCAGTAGCGATGAACAAAAAAATATTTTTTGGCTAATAAAATACTCAAATGACGAACATGAATTTATTTGTTAGCAAAGAACATTGAGTGTAATTTTAGCAAACATTAAGTGAGTGACATGCAAACAGAAAATCTCAGTGTATGCTAAAACTTTTCACTGGTAGTGTCTGTAAAAGGAGCTGGTTCTTGTGACATCACAACAACAGTTTTTGCAACATAGTTTCCATTTGTGGGCTGCATAGACTGGGAGATGAACAGTATGTTTCGAAACTTTAAAAATGTTCACCTTGCATCAAGCTTTTATTTAAAAAAAAAGAATGGGAAATTCAGTTTTCCATGAGATGAGCCCTTTAATCGACTTTATGTAAAGAGACTTTAGTCCAAGTCATTTTTGAACCATTTTGATGGGTTTTACACAATTGTCACACAATGTAACAGGCAGGAAAAAGAAAAAAAGGAATTCAGACAATGACAATTTTCTTCATGCGTTTCACATGCGATTCCTGAACATCTGTTTGAGATGTGTCAGGCCTGTTTCATTGCAGCCCTTGTCTCACTTCCTCCAAGCGTGCACTGCACTCTCTTTGCTCTTCCTGTTGCTCAGGAGTTTACAGTAAACCAGAAAAAAACACACTCCAGTTTCAAAACGCATGAGGCTTCTTGCAGCAAAGCTCAGGTGTTAAGAGATTGGCTTTGGCTCCAGAGGTGACCAAAAACAAACTTGCAAAAAGGAAAGGCTTGCCATTGTTGGGCTACACTCTCTGAAAAGAGTACAGTTTTTAAGAGTACAAAGACTGTCACTGTGGTGTTACCCTCAAGGATATAACTTCAGTACTTTTAAATCCATTGCAGTTAAGTTGCATCGGTTATGTGCATCCTGTCTTGACTCCAGGCTTTTAATTTTATTTTTCCATTTAAAAATGTTATGAAAAGGCCAATTCCATTGGAAAGCTGAATGTTGTGTACCTTTTAAGGACCATTGAGGGTACCTTTAAATTGTTTATACCTTGGAGGACAGAAATATACTGGGTTGTTTTTTTTTCCCGAACAGTCTGCTGCAGTTCGAACACTTTAGTGGGTCTTTTTTCCCTCGTTACTCAAAAAAAAAAGGCAGCCCTGCATGAAAGGCAGGAATGTGACTCCTGTGCGGTAAACAGACAAAGCCAAGGTTGTGAGAAATCTGCGTTTCTATCACACGTGCAAAGTGATCACATGGAGCAAATACCACACAAAGAGCTCTCCTCAACATACAAGGCTCACCTTGTTTGTGAGCGAGGCCTCAGCCATTCAAGAATCCCTATTGTGTTCTGTAGCCTTTGGCTAGAAGCTGGTAGCTTGTTGCTCAACTGTTCTAGGTGTCAAAAATAGCAGGCCATTTATTTATGTACTTTGTAAAGTGTGCATATGTACTGTTGTTACTTCAGGGTAGTGTCTAGGCCAGGCCATTCCACTGCACTTCCATATGAAACATAGACTATATGAAGAAGTGAAGTGGCCCCTTATAGTCACGCGTGAACACAGCACAGCACACAGTGTGAACAATGTGAAATTCTTTCTCTGCATTTAACCCATTCACCAAGTGAAGCATCGGGCAGCCAACAATGGTGCCCGGGGAGCAGCGTGTGGGGACGGTACCTTTCTCAAGGGTACCTCAGTGGTGCCACTAGCAGTCCTAGGATTCAAACCCACAACTTTCTGATCACAGGGGCAACTCCCTAACCACTAGGCCACCAGGTGAGGCCATACTCTACATGTATTAGCTAAGAACTTAGCTAATTATATTACCATGAGGCTGGATTTACCTTTTTTAAGTGAAGTGTTTTGTGAACCCATTTAATAATAATGTCTGATAAAACAGCTATAATTACAGAACATTCTGTTCTTAGAGGTCCACCAAAAGATCAAAGAAATAATTCAGCTGTTCCCTTTCAGTCGAGAACAAATGCTGAAATATCAAACCATCAGTGTTTAAACTAGCGTCTTCCCCTGTATCTATTAATCAACTAAAGAGAAATTCTGGAGTACCCGTGCATGAGATTCCAGAGAAGTGAGAACGTGATTAAGCAAGAAAACAAGCTGCTGTGAGCGCTCTCTCGCTCGCTCTCTCTCTCTCTCTCTGAGTCTCCTCCCCTCCCTCTCACTCTCTTCTTTTTTTTCCCACCCACATGGCCTTTGTTGTGAGGTGTACAAACATACGCCGCCCTGTGCTCTGTGCCCTTCCAAGGAAAGGCTGCGCTTACACCGGTAACATGACAGCTGTTCTAAATTAAGACAGGTGACAAAATTAAGGGTTTTCCTCTTCCGTCGAATGTACTCGATCAGCCCATACATGTTTGGTGTCTGCGGTTGTGACTTCTGTAGTTTGGAGGCAGGTATAAGCAACCGGTTTTGGAAGCTTTTACCCCACCATTTAGCAGTGTGCAATTTAAGATAAGCAATCTATACAGAGGTAGGGACAAACTGTAGGTTTCAGGATGGCTGCAATTATACTAGCCAACACATTTGTCCATTTTTATAGATGACAGGTACACTATATGGACAAAAGTATTGGGACGCCCCTGTTTTTCAGGGTTTAGGCTAGCCCCGTTACCTTCAGTGAAGGGCAATCTTAATGCTTCAGCATACCGAGACATTTTGGGCAACACCATGCTTCCAACTTTGTGGACACAGTTTGGGGAAGAACCTTTTCTATTCCAGCATGACTGTGCCCCAGTGC
>JBBPCZ010000028.1:1122414-1133192 GCA_037974445.1 Brycinus macrolepidotus
CAAAGTCAGATTCGAAACAGGGTGAAATAGCATTTAGTCATTAGGTGATGGAACCAGCTCCTCATGGAGATCATATCAGTTCCAACTGTTCCCTTTACAAATAGGCTTCAAAAACTATACTGTATTACTTATTTTTCTTTTTATGCCTTTGAGCTAGTTTATCTCTGTAAAACACATTGAATGACCTCTGATGACCTCTATGTATAATAATGTACTATTTAAATAAACTTGACTATTTCAGTGTATGCCATTTACTGGTGCTTCATATTTAAAAACGAAAATTCAAAATACATAAAAATCCTGTTCAGTATGGTTAAAAACACCATGTTCCATTGATGTAACTGTAAGAGAATAAAACAGCCCAATCGAAACAAGCTATGTTAGGTTTGACATTCCTTTCGCACTGAGCAGCAGCTTGGACTCATTAACTCCTTAATGCTAATTTAAATATTGCTTGATAATATAATGCCGTGTCAAGCAATCTAACAAACAAACCACGATGTTGTGTTGCCTCTGCGCTGGTAAACAGTGCCTTAGCAGGGTGGGATCTCCACAGGCCGGGAAACGCTCTGCTTAGTCTGACTCATCAGTTCCCAAATGTATCCAAGGAGACTTGTAGTATTTTACTGTTTGGATTAAAATGTAACCTTGAGCTCACAGTGGAATAAAGCAATCCACTCCTCCTCAAGTGCGAAATAATGGCTGTACTACGGTTGCGCAATCAGTTGCTAGTAAGTGCTGTTACTGTGTTTGCTCAGAGAAAAAATGCCTAAGATAAAGGCACATGAGTGTTGTGTTAGGTGGTTTACAAGCTTGTCTAGCATGTAGTGACTGCTAGAGCTAGGTCATTAATTACTGGAAGAAAAAAACAAAGGAATTATGTTAATATGTCAAGTTAATGCTGGTGCACTTTAACAGTTTTTTTTTTTTTGCCTCTCTAGATCAAATATTGACATTTGAAGCTTTAAAAATGTCATTTTCTCTTTGAAACTTGTAACAGATATATTAACACATATTTTACTTTGTATGTTGCAGAACAATAAATCTTCCAGCAAAGAACCCTGGCCCACAGTTACCCATGCTGTTTTCCATTTCTAAGAGCTGACACAAACCTGGCTTATAGTCTATGGCTTATAGTCGCAGTCAGAAGGCTTAAAATGACATTTTATTTTCACAAAACTGGTCCGATTAATTGTAAATCAATTGATTGGTTGATTACACGGTCACTTTCTAGTTATGTTGGCTGTCAATCTAACAGGCCTGCAGTCAAGCTCCAAAGGCCTAAACAATGGGGGAGCTCACTTGACTGAATCTACCTAGATACCACAGGAAATATAATTCTGATTGGATAGTTTTCTTGGCATGTAGCATGGATCTTACCTTATTAGTTTAAATAAGACCTATATGAAGATGAATTCAAAATTACACAGTTGTATTTTTTTGTTCCCAGAGATCATCAGGCCTTCTCCACAGACCTAGATGGTCCTCTGACTGAACACTCACTAGCCTAGTACACTCAAAGAGAAGCAGTGGCTGTGGTCACCATGCGAGAATTTCTTGTTAAAGGAGTGTCTTTCAGTTCCTATATCTCAGATGGTGTGTTAACAGGTCAAACTTCTTCTTTCTTCAAACTCACGATATGTATATGCTCAAATCAGCATTACACAACATGGGCACATATATGCCTGCAGCTTCCTGCTAAAGATCAAAGAATAACCCAATTTTTTCCAAAAACCGAGATCTTACAGCATTTAGCAATTTGTCAGTTAAAAAATACAGGAATTTCTTTAGACAGGCTTGCTAATATATTACAGTAGGTAAGGGTTTTATGGTGACTTAGTTGGGTTTCCCTGCATAGAAGAAGCTCTGAATTGAATCGAACACTCATTTTCACCACTTCTTCTGCTCTGAGAACACTCTGCACTACCAGTAAACGATTCAGGGCTCGTGAGAAAAAAAAATGAATGAACATCAATGAGTCTTCAGTGGTTTTTGACACCCCCCTCCTTTTCTTCCAGATTCTTTCTGACTCACTTGATGGAACAAACTGACCACCTACCAATACTGTACAGCCCACTTTTTTTTTTTTAACCACTTTACTATAACCCTCACACTACCCGTCACAGACCTGAGATTTTTTCAGCGAGTGAATATGCGTATCAGGCCCCCAGCTGCAGTACAATGCTGCCTCGAGTCCCTATCTACCACAGCTTCCTGTCTGCCAATTCGCCTTCTTTTCCTGGAACCGCAGCTGCGTTAACAACAGCTGCGCTACACAAAACAACCCTGGCCAGGTGTGCACTTATTAGATTGCTTTTTGTGGATGGCGATGGAACAAGAAATGAAAATGAGGTACTTCATATTTGGTTAACGTCCAGCCGCTGCTTTGTATGGAAACAGGAGGACAACCAGAATGAAGACTCCTAGACTTAACCAATGAGTTTTACTTTATATCAAATTCTTTTCCATTTGGTTGGCCTATGTTTTTCCATAGTGGGCTAGATAGACCTGACTGATCTGGAAATGGAGCTATTTCAAACATCAAGTTCCAAAAGCTCTTCTTACGAGAAGAGGATGATAGGTCACGTATCGTGGCAAGAGCTTCTCACTGCCAAGTAATGGTGGTTGTGATGGTTTTCTTAAAATAGGGTTCAGCCTGGAGTGGTTCCACCAAAAACGGCTGCGATATCTTCCATGCCATTACACAGAGATAAACAAATGCTCCAAAGCAGAGATAAACAAATGCCACAAAACTGTGGGTTTAAAGGAGGGGGAAAGAGAGGGGCATTCTCTCTCAACACAATCATTCAAGGAAGTTGCAAGTGGTCTCTGAGAAAAGTGACTCATTACTATCAGGAAACTTTGGAGATGGTGCTCGCAATCTGTGCTTAGCCAATCAAGATGGCAGATGCTTTTGTCACGCCTGTCCATTTCTGTCTGTCCTCCAGCAAACAATTTATTCCACTTCTGCTCCAGAGTCGTCTTCTATATTTGAAAGTACTACATTCAGCAAACTGTGTTACACAAGCGCAAGGCATGGTCACAAGGGGACTGTGATGAATCTGTCAGGGTTCCCAGGGTTACAGGAATCCATCTGCTGCCGGAGATGTTTTCGTATTCCACATTACTTAATAATGATAGGCTCCTTTCACAAAGTCTCCTGACAGTCATGTGCCAATTCCATATTTTGCTGTATAGTTTTACTGTAAACTGTCACTATACTGAAAAAACTGACACTGCCTTTAACCCTTAGAAGTCACAGATGAACAACAACAGGGCATAATTCAGATTCTTTCTCACTCAGCATCTCATAGAAAAGTTCAGACCACATTTGTGTTCATCAGTAGACGAAAGGCTTTATTATGATTTGAATTTGATGAATTTCATGTTTTTTTGCTGTGCTGCTTGTTTTGTGAAAAGAAAAACGTCTTTGACATTTTTGACATGTTTTTGGCATATGTATATATATATATGGCCCCATCCTTTTACGTTTAAGTTATGTGTTCCAGGTCTTTTTTCAGTATCTGCTGGGCAGCCAGTCAGAATAGAGACCATGTGCATGTGTACTTACTATTGAGGACAAAACCTCATCTCCAAAATAGTAAGCTTAAAGGAAAAGAGAGAAAACTGTTTTAACTCTAAATGGAAGATAATGAGACAACATTTTTTTTCCCTCCAAATTAGTTGACTAAATTAAAAAAAAATGTAAGGGGCATGGGCCCTTAAACATAGAAGAAAGCAGTTCGAACTCTTAACATACAAGGCCATTAGTTAAGAGTGAGTAATATCCTCGAGCGATTATTTGAAACTAGCGGTGTTCCTCACACAGCATGAAGTCATTTATGAGAGATGCGAGTAACGTTTAAATGCCAGAAACAAAAGTGAGACTGAGTGCTTTTGCTTTGAATGAGGAAACCCTTCCCACCCTCTTCTCCTGCCTCTGACAGGAAGTGACATACAGGGAGGCTCTTGAGTGATAAAGAGCATGCCGAAAACACCCACAGCCAAGCATGCCTGACTTCCTCTGACTGTAGAGTTGAATAAGCTTCAGGGTCGTTGCTCTGTGTGTAACACTGCCCGCGCTGAAGATATGGTGACTCAAAGGTGAAGCGAAGGTGTCTAGCGTTATGAGATTGCGAAGAGTTGTTTGGATAATATCTAGACTGCCTTTGGGTATCTACCCACTCATTTGATGTGCTGTCTGAAGGTGGTTGACACTTACGTAGTCTACGCACAATCAGCAATACCTTAAATCCTTTCGAGCATCTACCTGGAAAGTCCTTTTAGGTCTGTATAAGATAAGGCTGAGGCTTCCCAGTCATGGGCCTCTTTTGCTTAAACACACACAGCTATCACGCTCTGACCAAGTTGCAGCACTTCCAAGCATCTATTTATCTACCCTGCCAGGAGATAGGAGATATTTTCAGCAAGAGGTTACACCAGTGTATAAAATTACAAATGTGTTGTCATAAATCAAATATGGTACTGCTGTGTGAGAACAGCTTGGCTGCTCTCTCTCTCTCTCTCTATTTGGCTCACACACACACACACACACAAATATAAAAAGACTTGTCTTAACACCTCATTAGGACCTAGTGTCATACATATATATATATATATATACATACCAGGTTCCAATCATTTGTCAGATATTGAAAACAGTGATGGTGAGTCTTTGCCAGGGCTGCATACTGAAAAAGTCACTGTAAACCTGTAACATCTGAGGTAAAATACATATGTTACAAGCTTTTAATCTGAGACAGCCACAAAATGTTCATGTGTACCAGCTTTAGCTCAGCACTAACTGCATATAAACCCTAATAGCAGAAATAAACATTTTCAGATGTCGGTATTTTTGACCACATTTTCACATTTATGGTCAGAACTGAGGACGTAGTCACACAAGCACATGCATACACACACATTTCTATTATATTTGTTGGCACCAAAATCTTTTCAACATTGGCCTTCATCTCATGTATTCAGAAAACATGTATAAAAGTGAGTATCACACAATATCTTTACTTATTAGAATTTTAGACATTACAGTGTCTATGTGAGGCCATTCGTTTGGGTGCTGTTGTAATAACCTGTAGATTAATTCACACTCTGTGCATAATATTCATTTGTATTATTGGCTTACAGTTTGTATTTTCCAGACTGATTCCCAGTACTGTGTAAATATCCAGTAAAGTGGTTTTGAGTCTAATGCTGAGCTGGTCCTCTCAAGTACAGAAAGACAAGTATGTATACACACACACCCACTCAAATACACTTAAAATCACCAGGGCCAACTCCTACTGAGTTCACAGGGGCCTTCTCAACTGATCGGTGTGGGAGTTAACCGTAGTAGAGTTATACAGTGCTGATTTTACTGTGTAGGTGTTGAGGGTGAAACCCCACTGAAAACCCACACCAAGCCCAACATGCTCCCTTTTCCTGGAAATACTCTCTACAGCATGGCCTTGATGTACTTCTCTGAAGAACTGTATGAATAAACCCCAAGACTTTCCCACTACAAACGCTTTCTTAGCACTGTAGGCAATACACAACTCTAAAGTCAATTCTGGTTAAAAAAGAAATGGTTCCTTACACAGGTATTAAGAGTTATGATTTCTCACCTTGTATGCAAAATTGATTTCACTGTCAGACTAAGCAAGGAAATAGCTAGTAAGATGAGAAAAGAAAAAACAATTTGAAATGAACATAAATGCTACAGGTGCTAGACAATGTGAACAGAAATACCTAAAAATATATATCAAAGGGCCCATGTCTTACATTTTTCTCATATTTTAGGTTTACTTACTTTCATTTGGGTGGTTTTATACACCATTCATTTTACTACACCATTTCCAACCTCTCCTTTACCTATAAACAGGCAGGTGAGGCCTTACTTCTAGTGAAGGGTAATCTTAATGCTTCAGAATACAAGGACATTTTGGACAATGCCATGCTTCCAACTTTGTGGACACAGTTTGGGGAAGAACCTTTTCTATTCCAGCATGACTGTGCCCCAGTGCACAAAGCAAGCTCCATAAAGACATGGTTGGATGAGTTTATAGTAGCAAAGGGGACCAACTCCATATTAAAGTCTGTGTATTCGAATGCAACGTCACTAAAGTCCGTTGGTGTAATGGGCAGGCGTCCCAATACTTTTGTCCATATAGTGTATGTACGAGATCTCCTTTCTTACTGAGTGCCGTGTATTGTGCCTTGCTAAAAGGCTAATACACTCCTTAGAACTTCTACATGAATGGGTGGAACGGAAATGGCAAAATAAACAGACACATGTAAATGCTACACTGGGACATGAGACATTCAGTTTTCCATGATATGGACCCTTTAACATCAAGTGGCAAGTAAAGAGCAAGGAGACTTTCAGAGCACTTTAGTACTGTTTTCCAAGTCCTGAACTGTGTGTTGTGGAATACTGGACCATTCTTTATGAAGAAAAGCTTCCTTTGTGGAGGGCAATAAAAACCCTCTTTATTCCCTGCATTCCTCAAGTTCTTATTATAGTCACTTTGCAAATTAATCGCATGCAATTACATACTTAGTTATGATTTAAAGTCATATTGGATTCACGACAGATACGAGCCTGGGCTCTTCTGCATCAACAGATCTGAGCTTTTCTCTGTTCCAGTCTCAGTAAAAAATCATGGCAATACAAAAAACAAGATTGAATGCACAACAATTACTTTCCATCATATCATAAAGCAATATCTCCTCTTTTACTTACATACACAAATGTGGCATTGTAGGGAGTTTCGAATATGAAAGAATTCTTTTCAGTGAGTTATGAGAAAAATGCTTTCATTATCGCTGGTGAAAACTATAAGTAAAATACTCATTGTCGTTTACTGTTGGTCACTGGGGAGGCCAAAGAAGGTACACTATGTGGACAAAAGTATTGGGACACCTTGGGGCCATTACACCAACAGGGACGTAAATGACATTGCATTCAAATACATAGACTTTAATATGGAGTTGGTCCCCCCTTTGCTGCTATAACAGCTTTCCACTCTTTTTGGATTTTAGAGTGTTTCTGTGGGAATTTGTGCTCATTCATTCTGTAGAGCATTTATTAGGTCAGTCACTGATGTTGGATGTGCAGGCCAGTCAAGTTCTTCCACGCCGAACTCATCCAAAAGTTGGAAGCATGGCATTGTCCAATATGTCTTGGTATGCTGAAGCAGTAAGATTGCCCTTCGCTGGAAGTAAGGGGCCACCTGAATCCAATAATTAAGAAGTGTGTCCCAATACTTTTGTCCATATAGTGTATCTTGGTGGTCATGATTTTGTATCAGTACGTATTAGAAAATTAGATGGGAACGTTATGAGAAAGCAATTTTAGCACCCTAGCACCAATAAACACAGCACAAGAGCAATAATATGAGTACTTAATAATACCCCTAAGATTGCTCATCATTATGAATCCACTATCAAACTGACCAGCTGGGTTGAATATTATGGGCTGAAGGGATTAGATCGTTTTATGATTTTCCATTTCTCTAAGGGGCATATTTATCTTAGGCAACTTCTTATGGCAACTATCAAAATGCAGCTTTTATATGCTGTTGTTCACAGTTACTTTTTAGTAAGGCACAACACAAGGCAGGCATTCGGAACAGAGGTCATTTACATTTACTGTATACATCTTGAAGGCATGTTAACAAGAACAGCCTGTGTAATTCTAAGGAAGAGAGAGGGGTTGAAAATGAATAATGGCTTTTTTTTTTGGTGCGTAAAAACAAATAAACATAAGTGGACTTCAGGGACAAAAACTAGGATAAGGGTCCATTTCACATGTACACACAAGACTAAGTAATTTTATTTATCAGAAACTTATAAGCAAGTGTCCAGATTCATCTTGTAATTTACTGACAATGTGTAATCAATCAGCCATGCAAACTTAATTCTGCCGTTCCTGTAATGGCTTACCGAGAATTTCTTTGGTAAGGATCCTGCATGTGCACATGCCTGGAGCCATTCAAATTCATTCCCAAGGGACCATAAGACACAGCCACTCTTGCATGCCGCATGCAATTCTGAGAAACGATTTGAATAACTAAGTAAATGAATGAGACGCACTGTTTCTAAAGGCGCACATGGGACAATACACCCATTCTGGTACACCCGGCCACCCAGTATGTTAAATTCCACAAATCAAATTGTGTTATCTGTGCAACAAGAACATACATTGTGTGAGTCTAGGGTAGTTAGTTATAACAGTATTGCACAAGTCTAGGGTAGCTAGTTATAACAGTATTGCACAAGTCTAGGGTAGCCTTGTGTGGTCCTGTTGGAAAAGCAATGTTCTTAAAATAATTAAGAACACTGAGTTAAAAATAATTCTCCAGTTAGATAATGTGCTTCTAATCAGCTTAGTAAGTGTGGTAAACTGAAGAGAATAAAGTAGCAGCAGTTAGCACACAGCCCTGAGGGTGCGAGGAGGAAGGAGCCAAAAGACAGTTGGTGTTGCTCTTTAACCATTTGACTTTCCACCCTAGTTGGTTCTTTGGAATTTAAGACAAGCAATTCAGTCAGATGATCCTTTCATTGAGTCCACTCTTGCGTTAGTGACTTTGGGAATTCGTCACAAATCTCCATCACAAAGCACCACGAATGCACCAGCCGATCCGTCTGTTGCTCATTATTGTTTTTTACAACCTCCAGTCCATTTTCTGTGGAAACAGATACAGAATTCACGTGAGCTGCAGTGTGCTACCGCTTTGATAAAAGTTCTGAGGAAACAGTTGAGACTGATGGTTCCCTTCTGTGAAAGCAGAGGCCCCCTTATGAATTTTGTGAGGCTTGGTTGATTCATTACAAAGCCTTATCTAGGAAAACCAAACCCTTTAGAACTCCATAGGGCCCTGCTGTTTAGAAATGTGTGTGTGTGTGCCTGAACATCCAAAGGTAGAAAAAAACATCTTAAAGAAAGGCTAAGTATCACATTTTATCAATTTTCCCTTTCACCAAAACACAGTCATTCTGCCAAGAAGTGCTTGATGCCCAATACAGGTTTTATTTATTCAAGCTACAAGGCTGATGTAGCTAACAAATAAAGGATGTCTGTAGTCACTCAGGGGGCCAGATGTAAGTACAAGCCCAGGCGCAGCGCAAACATGCCTTGATGCAACCACAACAGGCGTCTGAATTTAACGCTCGCTCGTCAAGCACAGGGTTTACAAAAGCGCAGTGAAATAACAGAGTCGTAAACAAGCTCGGAGCAAAACAGAAAATGAGTTCAGTAGTGAAGCAGAGTGCTTCAGAGTGCTGTTGATAAGTGCTTTCCCACCAACAGGTTCTCCAGGGGTTTAATTCTACTCCAGCTGAGAAAGTTCATGAAACAGTAACATGGACTTCTCATGCAAACTACAACATGGCATATTCTGCACTGCCTTTTCTCACATTAGAACATCTGATCCTGCAAGTTCACACAGTGATATTATAATGGAAAATTTTCTTTCAGAGCATGTTTGAGACCTGGCCTCCATCTAACCACTGTGTCTGCTGCCAGCAACACGTCTTTTGAGACCTGAACGCATATTTACACCTTGTTTTAAAAGATGAAGGAAAACTTACGGAAAACCGGATGCCTCGAGCTTCTCAAACTTTTGTAAATCAACCACACATATAACATCTACACCCGCTTTTTGCATGAGGAAGATTGTTTTTTTGCGTTTCACCAAAAGCACAGGCCATAAACTGCACATTTCGTCCCATGCACTAGTTTTGTACATGACATGCACACAGGATGTGTCAACATCTGAAACTTGCTAAAAATGTTTAGTGCGTCAAGTCTTTTTGGGTGACATAGACGTCTGCTTGAATTAGTGTTATTGCTTATATTACTAAAGAAGCAAACTTTTGTCTCTTTTTGCTGAACTGTTTTTTAAATACATGATTCTAACTGGAAATAAAAGACTGTAACTGCTGGCTTGTACAGACCCATGTAGTAGGTGTGTTCAATGTACCCATGAACACTGTGAAAAACCCAGTTCAACTAATATTGGTTGAGCAAAAAAACAAACAAAAAAAAAACCGGTGAACACTTCATTTACAGATTAAAAGCCACTGGTCCTGGCTGTTATCTGTACTTTACACAGGGAGTGTAATTTATGTATCCTGAATTAAATGAAACAATGGTGTGTTTCATTGTACATTTTTATTTGCTTTGTAGCTGTGCAGCTGCGATTGACTGACAAGGCACCCAGGGTGTTATTACCACTGGGAAAGGCTCCAGTACCCTCTGCGACCCTGGTTAAAGATAAGCGGCTTGAGTAATGAACGAATGAATGAATGAAAGTGCAGGGGTTTGTGTGGCATAGTAGGTAAAGCCTCTGCCCTCTACATGTCAGGCTGGGGTTTGCTTTCCTGTCTGGGTAAACATGTCACACTACACCAACAAGAGTCTGTGGGTAAGACTACTAACACAACATTTGCCTACCAGGTAACATGATAAATGTATGAAAGTAACATTTCTAGAGTGACTACTTAAGTAAATACTCCTGGCATAAACCTGCTTCTGTTTACATCTAACAGAAACCAATCCGTTAGGCTGTTGCTTAACAAACGCCTCACAGAATGAACGTTCCGCATAAGGAACGCCGCCTCGGACGCGCGCGTGACTCGCTGAACGAACGCGTTTCACACAACGAACCGCACGTCACACGTGAAAATCGAGTTTTACGTTTAAAAAAATGGCTGAATCCGGCCAGATGTGTCTCAGATGAAGACAAAGCACCATGTTGTGTTGTTTCTCCCCATTAGTG
>JBBPCZ010000028.1:1196811-1211879 GCA_037974445.1 Brycinus macrolepidotus
CACACATATGTATGTATGTATGTATGTATGTGTGTGTGTGTGTCTGTGTGTGTGTGTGCGTGTTTAGTCGCTGGTTTAACTTAAACCCAAACACCGCACAGTGCTCATACAGAGCAGAAGCTCTACAAACCCAGTGTGCTGCCTTGGCTTGCCATGTAATGCAATTCAGGATCAGCGCTGATTAGGTTAAGATAAGGCTAAACTGGACTTCCTTTCTGGGGTCAGACAAGTTTGCATGTTTCCTGTTTATAGTACTGGGAGCAGTCTGCAGGATTGTGTCGATATGAAGGGCTTATCTGTACGTTTGGATGGGGAGGGGGAGGAGGGGAGCCATGATTTGCTTACTTGACTTTCTTCTGTGATTCAGGGGGGACCACATGCCCCAGGCCTGGGGTGGATTTCCGCTTGCGAGGTCGGCCAGGACCGCGGCGTGCCGGACTTCGAGGAGTCTCCTCTTTCCTGGAGAAAAAGAAAAGCAACGTTTTTAAGCGACTTATCACCAAGTGCGACTTAAAAGTGACCAACAGCTTCTCGAATCAGAGCGCTTAAGCTTTCACTCATGGCTTTTTAGAAATACATGGTTTTACTGAAGAGAAGTTGGAAAGCAGTGCTTACTGGTGGTCATGCTTTCTCTGCAGCTTGGCTAGCTCCTTTTGCTTCTCTTTGTAGCGCCGTTGTAGCTCTGCTAGCCTCACCCGCATAGCCAACTCTTGCCCATCCATAGTTTCCATAGCGCCCTTTACAGGACACACCTATCAACAAGAGCATATGCTATCAGACCAGACTGGACATAACTGTAAAATAATGTTGACAACTGACACCAAGCAGAAAATAGCTAACACCAGTGTCAAAACAACTGGTATAAAAACCAGATTTTAATACCGGCTCGTGCCGAGGGGTCCAATTGCATTTCCGACGCAGGTTGAAGGTCCTCTTGGCTGGAAACTGCTTTTCAGCTTCTGCCATGCTGTTTTCCTTGGAGCCCAACTCCAGTGCACGGGCAGCTGCCAAGGTAGCTAGGCTATGTAGGTCAAAAATTAACTGCTCTTCTCCTGTGTAATTTAAGGAAAGAAGAGATACATAAACATGCTGATTGTCTATAGACAGATCTGTTCAACAGATTGTGCCACGAGTCAATGGTAGGGCTGATTTCTATGAGTTGTCATGATGCAACATGATAGTTCTTTTTGTTACTGTTGTTGTTATTGTTAAAAGAACTATTATGTCACATATAAACCTTGATCTGCAAAAGCTGAACCATCATATATCATGTATAAAAGTACTACTTATGTAGGTACATGGACAAACAGGGATCATCTATAATGTATAAGACATATTGCTTTGTCTATTGCAACTGAGGCATTTTGCTTTGTGTATGCCTTTCAAACATGTAACAACAATGAAAGACAAGACAATTTAGTCATTTCCAAGTGGAATCTTCTGGGACTAGTTAAATGCATTTAAAATGCATTAGAATGCTCCGCAGAAACACAAAACATCCTTCTGCATGAATAAAAAAGTGTGTTCGTATAAGGGTAGCTTTTAAAGCATGTTTGTAACGAAGTACTAATGGGCTAATTAGCCATGGCAATGCTCTAGAGCCGCAAAAAAGAAAAAAAAAACCATCGGCTGCTTTTGTGATTGCAAACCCAAGTTTTTAGAGACCATGTCTTGTTCAAAGAGGGAAAACAAACCACTGTATTTGCTCCGTTTTGCGAAGAGTACACAGATCAAATAGGTTTACAGAACAATAGGCGCAGAACTTTCTCCCTCAGGACAAAGTGTAATGGCAGCAGCCTGTTTTCACCTCTCCCTTGGGGCTATCATCATTAGTACAGGCTTTCTAGTTGCTCCTGAAAAGTAACCCAGTCCTAAACTCAACTGCTTTCTTTTCAAGTGAAGAAGGCTCAAGCAGACTGAAGCAGAAGTCAAGATGTGCCTGAGGAGATTATGCATGGAGTGGTAATTTTGGGTTTTGTGGATTATTCAGTATGCTTTATCTGCTCACCTTCACTGTTGCCTGCACTGTGACGATTCTGCTGGAGCTCTAAATCAGCTAGTTCACTTAGGAGCTCCATGCCATGTGTGCTGGGGTAGAACTGGCCTCTACAGTCTTGAGGAGGAGTGGTAGGGGGTGGGGAAGGTGGAGGGCAATCTCCACAGAAGGCTGCAGCAATCAGGAGCTCCAGGCTCCAGTAACTTGGCACAATGGTCTGAGGGCAAGGAGTGACATGGACAGGAGATGGTGGGGTGGACATGATTTGCCCACAGTCTTCCTCCTGAGCTTCCTCTGTTGTCCCTTCTACCGCTCCTTCTACTGTGGCTGTGTTGGACTGGAGCTCAACTGAACTGTCTGGAGTGGATGAATGCTCTGGATCCGGTGTTCTCTGAACTCTTTGAGCTTCCAGCTCAGGAACTCCTTCATCATCTTGTTCTGGAAGGACCTCAGTCACTTCCTTCTCACAGGTTATGACAGAGTCGTCCTTATGGACTTGTTCTTCTGCTCGAGTGATGGGACAGTGCGCTGCTTCACAGACTGAAGCTTCAGCAGGGGGGCAGATGAGCAATGCGGCTTGCTCCTCTCCTTGCTCCTGCTCCACAGGCTCACAACAGCTCCCAGCCTCCACGGGATCTGGCTCCTTGCTCTGCTCTAACACATGTTCTCTCGGCTCTTCCATCAGATGCACTTCCTCATTCTTTTCCTCCAGTGGCAGCTGGGACTCTGGGATAGGCCTTACTATTGCATGGCATTCAAGTCCCTCCCCAAGGCTGGAGAGAGGGGCAGGGGCATGCTCAACAGGCTCCACTGGAATAGTCTCCAGCTCAGCCGGCTCAGCCAGTCGTACATCCTGAGGAGAGGGCCCTCCTCTGTATCCCATGGTGATTGCAGGATAGGTGTACTCTGGCGGGAGATCTGTGGCAAAGAAGCAAATTACAAAAGTCCAACAGTTGCAGACATCCTCAGAAACAGAGCACATTATTCACTTATGTACAACACATAGTTCCTTCCACAATTTATCCAAGTGTTTTGAGACACCACTCTGAATTACTTTTACATATTAATCACTGAATTATGCAGAACGGTTAACAAATGTAAAATTCCTCTCTAATTGTACATTCCGAACACTGTGACTAAAGGACAGCATGTGCTAGACCACACTCCTCAGTGGTATGGGTTAGTAGAACCCTGCCTTGATCTTTGCCGTACTAGGCATGAGTAGAGCTGTTGGGGAGTAATTCTGAAGTAGAGCACTGCTGCATTTCCTCAGCTGCTCTGGCACTTTTATGTCCTCTGGCACACTGTAGTGCTTAGCGAGGTGTTAATGATGATGAAAAGGGTGGAGACTGAGAGGGAGGTGGTTGGGAGTGGAGGCCCTGGACGAAGTGTTTCTCGTCATTACTGAGGTGACGGGTAAAGCTTGGGAGCTGAGCTGTCGACCATTTTCCGTAGTTTAGTCAATCATGCACTTGCCAGTGCAGCCACCCACACAGAGCTGCAGAGTCTAAAAGCAGCGCGAGAGGGTCCTGCAAGAGTGCTGAGGAGTTTGGTGTATATAATGATCTACATATGGTACTCTTGCTTTGGAGGCTGAATGACTCGAGCCACAAAAAGAGAAAAAAAAAGGGCAAACAAAGACTGATTTTACGTGACAACACAAATTCCAAAGCTAGCTGTCAGCACATTCTTTGAGGATGTCTGTCATAGAAGCACACAATATAAAACCACGAAGTCACATCCAGGTCTATATCAGAAATGCAGTCTATTCTTACCCGGCTCCATAGACTGGGGGTAGTCCTGTGGAGGCTGCCCCTCTGCCCTCTTGTCCTGGGACTCTGCTGCTTTGGGCAACTGTGACGGAGCGGGGCTAATAGCAGGGGACCGTGGCGCAGTAGCAGCTGGGCTAGCTGCAGGACAAGGGGTGGAGGCCGTGCTTTTTGGATGAGGGTGCATACAGGGCGACTGGCAACATGGCGACAGGTGTACGGCTGAGGCCCTGGGAGGCGAAGAGGTCTGATTTGATGGACCATAGGCGTAAGACTTGGCAGGTTTGGGAGTCCTAGGCTCGGACAGGATGTCTTCCAACTCCATACTCTGCTCCTCTGGCTTCTTCTGCATCTGTGAGTTACAGGATTAAGGCAGAGTAAGAGTAAATCCATAAAGAGCTTCCTGATCTATGTTTTTCTCCAGATGTCATACAGAGATTTGAACCGTTTGGCTAACAGGAATCTAACAAACACATATGCCTGCCAAGTCATTCAATCACTTATCAATAAAAGCACAATTTGCCACCTGTGCATTGCTGAATCAGGAATAAATGCAGACTCCGATGTCTATTGTTTTGGAGCTGTGGTACAATTGCACTTGGTCTCCTCATGCTACACTGTGTTGTGCATGATACTAAGACTGGAACACCCTTGAATCGTTCAAGGATTCTGTGGAAGTTTTGGAGCCATGGGAGCTGTTGTGGTTTGATAGGGGGATTTCTCAAATGAACACTCATGATTCACTGGCTCCAAATGCTGTTTACTCCCCTCTGCACAAAAACATCTGTAGATCTCCATGAAGAGGAGAACATTCTTTCTTGGCGTCAGGTGTCAAACACATGCTCCCTGAAGAAGAGTCCAAGTGTTTCTGCGATATAACGTTCCATAGACTGAGAAAAACACTTTTAAGAGTAGGCCCACTTCACTTAAAATGCAAGTGTTGTTAATGAATCGATATTAGCAGGGGGCAGTATATAACTGAGATGCTATTAATTGGTGATGGCAGCATAGTACCCCTCCATGTGATAGAGTGGGGTACGATTCCCCCCTGCGAGCAAGCACACCACACTATTCCGATCAGAGTCCCTGAGCAAGACCCCAGTGCCAAATTCACTTCCCTGTGTAACGTGATCCAGTCTGTTAGAGAGCATCTGCCAAATGCCATAAATGTAAGTTGGTGTGTACTAACTTTCATTCACAAGCTGGCAGGATAGCTTTCTGAAACATTCTTAAAAGAATTTTAATCTTGACTCTAATCTGCGTAATAACGAAGGTTATCTGTTCACATGTTGTGTGAGTTTCTGCAAAAACAGTGTTGATGGTTGATGTCAAATGGGCGTTTTGTGCGTTACCTGGTTGTGACAATTTCTGTGCTGCAGCTCTATGCTGTGTGATCCTCTGTGTTGCTGTGGTGGCTGAGGCTGCTGCTGATGGCTAGGATGTTGCTGATGCTGCAGCTGCTGATGCTGCTGGAGTGCATACAGCTCCTGTTGCCGTAGAAACTGGGAGCGAGAGTACACAGCAGGATGCTGCATGTGGGAGGGTGGCCCTCGGGCCCTGTACACCGGGGGCCATAGACCAGGCTGCTCCATCACATCTAATGAAAGAGAGATAGAGATAGAAACAGAGAGAACGAGAGAGGTGGCAAGCGAGAGACAGTTAGGGTAATACTATTATGTTGAGATCAGAGATTATTAATGTATATACTTCTCCCTCACAAATCCATCACCACTGCCAAAATCACATTTTTATACAGACACGTACGCACATGCAGTTTTCTGTTCTCTCTTACACAAACACAGCCTACACTAAGGGCATGGGAGCAGGACTGTTCACCCAAACAGAAGCACTCCCACGTTCTCACTCTCTCACATACACACTCTGCCAAGAGCTTTCTGGAATGTTTGAGCAATGAGATACTATATGATGATGTTGGTGATGATGATGAGGAGAAATCGCTGATAGTACATGGGATGAAAACAGTTGCTAAAGGCCACTGCCTGGGATTTGGCAGTACTTTTGCCTCTGCGAGCAATCAACCCGAGCCTGCCCCTTAAACCCCTCCTCTCTAAAAGTCACAGTGGGCCTATGTTGAAGCATGTAGTCCAGAAGAGCTCCCGGTTCCCATGTTAGTGAGCTGCTGCCTCTGCAATGGGATCCCGCCAGGGAACACGCTGCGGGTCAGAGACAGCTGAGCACACTGACTATGACACATCCCCAGCCCACGCCTCTCGGGGTCCCAATGTGTTTTTTAACTCTTCTGCGTTTCACACAGCTCTTATGAACTCACACATCCACCCTGACCCTCCGTGCTCCATATCCCCCCCATCCCCAACACACCATGGACCTTTGTTCTGAAATGTTAACCCAGCTTGGCTAATGTTTCCCGGGGGAAGAGTTTTGTGGATGCGCTTCCTGACTCAGCCTGGATTCCTGCAGAGAGCGGAAGGAAGCGAGCTCTGTCGAGGACAGAGAGCTAATTAAATTTCACAGCCTGTTTGCGGAGCACAGGCCTGTGTAGACCTCAGAGTCCAAAGAAGCTCTTCCTCCAGTGTGTTACAGCACACACACAGCCTCTGTGTGAGAAGTTTGGGGAGGGGGCATCCTGACCCATCCAGACGACTATCCCTACACAGGCTGGAGCAGGTGGTCCACAGGAAATAGCTGTATTTAGGGGGAGTTTGTGCACAAGTTTTGTCCATTAGCTAAGCCCAAACACCATGAGCAACTTCTTCCCTGTAAACAGTGGTGCACTTTACAGCCATTTTCATGAAATATGAAATGTTAAAAATGATAAATATTGCGAACAGTTACAATTACGACAGCTAGAGGTACTGAAGGGTTAAAACAAATGGATGACATGAGATCAGACAAGGATTTCACATTACCTAAGTGATGAGTGGCTGGGTGGGAGGCTGGCTCACTGGGCAACACTACCAGCTGTGCAGAGGGATCCTGGGGCAAGGGCAGTACAGGCTGGAGTGGAGCAGGCATGGCTGTAGAGAAACCTGGGGGAAGATTCTGGTGGAGGGCAGTGTGGCTGATACCTGAGCAATAAAGACAGGAGAGAAAGATTTTAATATGCAGTATGGTAAAATAAATAATTATTTACTTTACCGGGTACACATTTGTAACAGTGACCCATACTCCTTTTTTAAATAGAGTTCTAGAACTACCACACTGTAACAATCAGTGTGTAGAAGGATAAGCGGGAATGCAAATGCAAATACACGCACACTATTACAACAGACTTACAAAGAAAACACGATTTAACAGCAGTACAATAATCCAAAGACATGGGAAAGGTTACGGATGACGGAAAAGAACAAATACACTGACAGGGACATATATACTAGGTCAGAATAGGAAACACCTGGGAAAGGGGGTGGAGACATGGACTAGACAAAGGTGAATACATTGATCAAGGGGCAGGACCAAGGATGAGCTGAGAATCAGAACAAAAAAACCACATGGCACAGAGGAAAATAAAGCAGAAATGGGCAAAACAAGGCAGAGTGTGACACACACAGCCATACATAGCTATAAAAGGAATAAGTGTTGTTCCAAAACTTGACGCTGTTATCCCAAGCTTGCATTCTGGATACTTTTTTAAATCATATACCATAGGAATGGCCCGTCATCCAGAGGGAGGGACTTCCTGTGCGCGGCATCCAATGGTGGTGAGCAGAATGGGCGTGTGCAGTGGGGTCCCCTAATTGGCCCGACTGGAGAGAATTACCACCTGGCACCATGATATGAGAGGTGAGGTCACCATGGCAACTGTTGGAAGGATGGATCCGTGCAAATTCTACCCTTTCCTTGTTATCCCTGACAAAATAGATGGGAAGAAGGTGAAAGGTTGCCAGTGAAAGAGTGTGTGTGTGTGTGTGTGTGTGAGTGAGAGAGAGTGAAGAGAGAGAGACATGGGTTATTTACCTGATAAATGTGTCTCTTTCCCTGTCCAGGCATGGATGACCAATGTGTTCCC
Organism: Brycinus macrolepidotus; assembly: GCA_037974445.1. NCBI lineage: Eukaryota > Metazoa > Chordata > Actinopteri > Characiformes > Alestidae > Brycinus > Brycinus macrolepidotus. The sequence goes on from JBBPCZ010000028.1 coordinate 1,204,565, forward strand.
CACTCATTCTCTTCCTTTCCTCATCTCCGGGTGAATCTGAAGGATACATGGACCGTGGAGCACCTGAGAGAAAAATTGAGGTTTTCATTTTTCTTTAAGTTTTCCTTCTCTAACTCTGAATTCTTTCTATAAACAAACTGGTCTGTACAGAAACTGCTGCATGACACCCTCGCAGTGAAGCGTCACATATATTCCTTATCTCTCTGCACAAGTATTTAAATGAGTGGCAGGAAAAACTGTTTCCACTTTAGGTCTTGGCAAGCCCTGATGTTTATTTTTCATCAGCGAGGTCTTACAGGGGTCATGTGCAAACAAACAGGGCTGCTTTCCTGCTCTTCTGTTTGTTTAAGCAGCACCTAAAGGGTTAAAGTTCATGCTTACCTTTCATAGTAGAGTGGACCCGTCCCTGGCGGCTGCTCGGGTGGTTGTCAGGTGGACGACACGTTGGTTCTCTCTGCCGCGCCACAGCAACCGCAATACCAATGGGAGGCTGTCGCACTTCACCTTCCACATGAGGTGCTTCTCCCATGTCTCTGCTCCGTCCTCCACAGTCAGGCCGCTCACTCTCATTGGTTGGGCCTTTCCTGGAAGGTAGGGCAGGTTTGCTTGTCTGCAAGGTGCAGCTGGTGCCATTGGCGCCTGTTTTGAGGCTTCCCAGACCTCCGAATGGGCTTTTCTGGGACAAGAGAAGAGGCTGCTGCTGGTTGCTGTATTTGAGAAGGTTCTTCATGGCACTGCCCTCGCCCTGTGATCCTAAAGCCTCCTGTTGGGTCTGTGCAGGAGCAGGGAGGGCTGGGAGAGGAGGTGGAGGACCCATTCCTGCCGACTGGTGCAGCTGAGGCTGCTGCCTGCCATTGGTAGTTCCGCTGACAGACTCCATATAAGCCTTTCGCTGGTCCTCCTCTGGGTGGACGTGGTGGGGATGCATGGCCCAGGGTGGTACAGGAGGTTGCTGATGTGAATGGTGCTGCCCACCGTTGTTGTAGCCATATGGGGACATGTCCATCTTCCGCTTCATCTCTTGACTTCCACTGGTCTGGTTCAGCTCTGATGAGGAACCATCCGAACCCGTCCTGCCATGCTGCTGGTGGCGGATGCGGGCCACCTTCTGGCCTTCTCGTTGCATTGAGCAGCTCCCACCTCCACCACCAGGTGCCTGCTGAGCCATGGTCTTCCCAGCAAGAGGTGATGAGTTGGGGGGAGGACCAGTGTGCGAACAGTCCCTATATGTTTGGGAGTTGATGTTACTGGGGTGAGTTAAAGGATGGCCAGTTTTGGGCTCCTGTGCCAGCGCAGGCCTATAGACATCTGGATCCATGCTGTTGATGCAGTCTGCGCTGCGGGAGCGCACAGCCTGATGCTGCTGGGCATGACTCTGCTGCTGCTGTAGGTGATGATGACTGTTGTGCATCCAGTCTGGAGCTTTTTCTGCTTTTCTATAGGGATGCTGCTTCTGGGGTGGTGGTTGCTGCTGCTGTTGCTCCTGCTGTTTTCTGTGCCAGTTCCCAGGATGCCCCCCACCCCCAGTGGCCTTCTCAATGGCCTTGTCCTTGGAACCATTTCCCCCACCTCCCACCCCCTGGCACTCAGGGTTTCCCAACTGGAAGGGGCCTCCAACTTTCTCCCCCAGATGGCCTACGGATGGCACAAATGTGGGTCCAGTCACTTTAGGCTCTCTTGCTCCACCACTGCCAATCCCTTTTTCATGTGAAGAGGGGTTGGCTATGGGGGCAGGTGGAGGAGGGCAGAAAAAGTCTGGGTGATGGTGTGAGTGGTGGCTATGGTGTGGGTGATGTGTGTGATGTGGATGGTGTGGATGGCTTGGGTGAAGTTGTAAACAGTGAAAGCCCCCTGGATGCCCCCCACCAGTGGCTGAACCCATGGGCAAAGGAGGAGGCACAGAGTAGGTCAAAGACTGGTGCAGTGTCTGGCCCCTTTCCAGACAATCTGAAGCAGGCTGTTCACTTATTCTCATCTCCCCGCTCGCTGCTTCTTTAGTGCAGCGTCCAGTGTTGCTGTTGCCCATATGTCTGGCTTGCGCATTTGCTGAGCCTGCAGCACCCCTAACCATGCCCTCTCCTCCACAGCTGGCCATGGATCCCTTGGACCCAGCACCAGCCCCAACCCCATTTCCAGCCCCAGAGTCTCCATTCTGCATCTTACCATTGAGCAGACAGGCACTGAGAGGCTTATTCATACTCTGTGAATGGTCCTTGTACTCCATAAGCACAGAAGCCTTGTGTCTCTCCAAGGCCCGCCCGTTAACATCTTCCATGGAAATAGAATGCTGAGGATGATGTTGAGGCTGATGGGGGTGATGGTGCTGGGGCTGTGGATGGTGGTTGTGAGGATGGCGATCTTTAGACTCCTGTTTGCTACTCGGCCTGTCTTTGTCCTTTGCGCCCGAGACCACGCCTCTGTCTATACTGGCTTCCTTAAGGCCCTTGTGCAAGTTCATCCCACTTCCAGTTTCTCTACTGCATGAGCCCTGGGGGTGCCCAGGCCCTGTCCTTGACATGGGTGGGATGCCATGATTGGCTGAGATGAGCGGGGGTTGGGATGGAAGGCTTCTTAGATAGAAGTTCTCTGCAAAGAAGATCAAACGAGATCGTCAATAATTCAGGGCTCCACACAGCACGAACAGCTTCCCATGGGTACTGGATTTGTAGGACTACACGACATTTTTGTTGAAGGTTTAAATAGAAGAAATGAGGACAGACAGAAGACATACTAGAGAATAATCAATTCAAGAAGTACTCTGTATTACATTGTTTGTTCCTTAGTCTACCTACCTTTTTGGGTGTCATAGAAACGGTGCTGCCCATAGAGGACGCCACTGTTGGCATGGTGATCCAAATGGCTTATGGGAAGGAATGTGTGGGCTAGACTCCCTGAGAAGCGAGGGTACCCTGGGGCTGCTGGGAGAAAAGAAAGAAGAGCCGAAAGTGAGCAGAAAGAACACAAGAGAGAAAGAGAGAGAGAGACAGAGAGAGAGAGAGAGAGCGCGATGATGGTAGGCAAATGAATATTACAGAAAAGGAAAAGGAGACAGACAGAGAGAAAGGGGGAGAGAGATAGAGAAAATGAGACAGGGAGAGAGAGAGAGAGAGAGAGAGAGAGAGAGAGTGATGATGGTAGACAAAGCAAGTTAGAACAGGCAAATGAATATTACAGAAAAAGAAAAGGAGACAGAGAGAGAGAAAGAGAGGGAGAGAGACAGAGAGAGAGATAGAGAGAGAGAGAGAGAGTGGGAGAGAGAGAGAGAGAGAGAGAGAGACTGAAGGGAGCTCTGATAAGGAGAGACAGCAGTGACTGAACCATATTTCCTTTAGCTGTTAGGATTCTGGTCATGATTTAATCCTTCAGGTCCAATGCAGCTGGTGCTCTACATACACCAATAACCACGGGCTTTGGATGTCATATTTGCCATTCCTATTTGGGTTTGCAATGCAAACAACAAGACAAGCTCAGTCTTGGGGATTTGGGTAATGGATGAATTTTGTCTCCCAAACATATGGTTCTCACTGAGCTAATCTCACTGCCTCCCTGGTGCTGAGGTAAGAGATAACGCTGCAAAACAATGAGCAAAAAGCCGTGGCAGCAGAACCCATCACAGTTTAAGCCAAAGGCCAGAGTTCATCTTTATTTCAGCTTGCTGGACTTTCCAGCATCTGCCACTAGCACAACAAGCCCATATGGATGCATTTACGACAAAACCAAACAGTTCACATGCAAGTCTTTGAAGCCTGGTCAAAAAGCGCAGAAAAAAATAAAACCCTTTAAAATGTCACTGGGGATGATATTCCGTGGGAGTACCACTCTTTCCAGTCCGCACCCACACTCCTCCTCTTAGGAGAAAAAAAAATGAGGATGTGACATGTCATCTAAAATAGGATCAGCAGTAGAAATGGAAGTAAAAAAAAGCAATTTGATTTTGAATTTGTCAAATGTGCAATAAAACCTGACAATTAACCTAGCGAACCCTCTCATCCACAAATCTCTGTCACCCATTAGATCCAAAAATAGCTTTAGCCAAGACCGCAATACTCCGTATTTACTGTTAATGTGAGTGAAGTGGAGTTGGAAAAAGATAAAAAGAATTACATTTCAGTACAACCTTAATACCTAATATAGTGTTTAAAAATGAGAAATGTGTTACACAGCTCACATTACATCACGCTGTGTGAGGCGACAGATTTGTTGCAGGTTTAGATTGGCTTCATTTATTTTTTCTCCTTTAGTATCTGATTCAGTTTTTTCTGAAATTGGCATGATATCCATCAATTTGCGATCTCTAGTTATTACATAAAAAAAATTAGTTATGCAGGCACAAATTAAAGTGACGTAGATCTTATAGCAATAGCTTATCAAAGCAAAGCAACTCTTTTTGCTCCCAAATTCCACAGCATCTTCAAACAGGTCAAATGAGATCTGCATCTCGTACCCACTGAATCTCTCACCATTGATTCTGGATTTACTTATCTCTGACCCATCATTTGTTCCACTGTGTCAAACTGTCAATAGACTTGAGGGAAGTGCATTTAGACCCCAAAAATCATCCATATGTTTCAAAACTAAACAGCTCTGAGCATTGTAATACAAGGTGCTCTAGTGTGTCTCCAGTCTGACAGCACCTCCCTACCACATGTCGATTTCTAGCCAGAGCCTGATCAACGAGTGTCCATGTTCTGCAACTGGATGCAGAGGTACAGGCCATTTCTTGTGTACAAAAGCAGCATTCCCTCTTGAAAGGCACTGCTGCAGGTCCAGGTGGATTGTGTCCTCACACCTGTCTCACCTGCCCTTGAGTTTCAGCCCCAAGGCGGAGAGAGCTGGAGGGGAAAAAAGAGAAGAAAAACAAGATGGTGCAAACCGAATGAAAGTCAGAAGTACTCTCGCACCGGCATGTGTGTGGCATGACCACAGAAAGTGCAAACGCAGTTCATTTGGGCTGGGGAAGCATTGCAGCCGTGTGGCTTCCCGGTGTTGAATGTCACACTGAAGAGGAAACAGACAGACAGACACACAGACTGACAGAGCTAGACAGAGAGAGAGAGAGAGAGAAAGAGAGAGAGAAAGAATGTGTAATGGGAGTCTTTAATGACCGAGTCTTGGAGAGGCCTCACGATTGTCAGATCTTAATTATTGAAGCTCAGGCTGCAGAATAAACAACTTTCCAATAACACGGAAGGCTTGGCTTTCTTTTAGGGAGCGGAGGAAGGTGATAATTACATAAAGGCTTTTTTTTCCCTCCCACACCGCCTGTCAGCATTAATAAGCACTCTCATTTATGCCAATTCATTCAGGATTCGGGGGAAAAAAGGAAAGAAAAAAAAAAGAGCCTTCGTTTAAACTAGACATTTTTTCTCTGCCTTCCGTGCAGCATCGTAGCGTACTGTAGCGAGCATTGCAGTCGCTCTGGTGTGTGTGTGTGTGTGTGCTGGGGTGTGTGTGTTTTTTCTCTCCGTGTGAGACGCCTGGCATCATAATCCCTTTTCACAGTGCGGTCTGGTTGTGCCCGATAGCAGCAGGCTGCTCGGTGCTGGGTAGGGACTTCTCTGAGTGGGGATTGCGGACACCACTGGGGTGGCGCGAAGGCTCGTTTAGCTGTTAATCCAGCCGCGACAAGAGACGGAAGGTGCTGCAGCTGCAGCCTGGCTGTGCAACTGAATGCTGACGCTCGGAGAAAGACGATCAGGATTCTCAGTGACTGACAGGGGCCAATTCAGCACATCCAGCACTCTGCTCAGCCTGAACAGGACAATGCAACACCTGGGGAGGGGATTTACGGGATCCTGAGGCTTTCGCCCCGGCAGCAATCAGCGGAAAAGGAGAAGCCGGCAGACAAAGTAGGTCTTGCTGCAGCCGGAGGTGCATAAGAATTGGACCTTAAGATAGATCAAAATGAAGAAACTGAGCATGCAGTCTCATCGCAAACGATTGACGTCCTGTCAGGGTGTATTAATGAAGCCTATAATACAATGGCGGATGACCCAAAGATTAGGGCAAGCCAGATCAGCTCAAGGGCCCCATATGCAACCATGCTGTGCATATGTCTGTTCATTTTTTCACCAGATCATGGTACCCCAATGGAAAAGCTATACTCCTCTGTTCTCCATACACACCAGTAAATAGAACCATGCAATAAATAGCCCAGTGTAAATAGAATTTGAGAAACAAGAGAGAGAGCGAGTGAGAAAGCTAGAGGGAGTGACAGCAGAAAAAAAAAGGAGGAGGGGCAGGTAGAGCTGCCTGTCAAGAGCACTAATTGAGAAAAAGTGACAGAGCGATGTCGACAAGGCAGAGAGAGAGAGAGGAGAGGAGAGAGATACGGAAAGGAGGAGGGGCGGAATGTCGCTCCTCGGAATTGTTAATTGAAAGGAAGGGATGAAGCTTGGCACGCGCAAGGAGACAAAAAGAGAGGGAGAGAGAGAGGGACAGACCACGTTCTTCAGACAGTCCAAAGATATTCTGGGTAGAGGGACAAGACAACAGTGTGTGAACCATGGAAGATGGGAGAAAGACAGAGAGAGAAATGAGAAAGAGGGAAACAGAGAGAAAGAGAGAGAAAGAGAGAGAGATACAGCGAGAGGGGGAGAGAAAAGGGGGGGGGAAGCAGAGGCGATGGCAGGCCTCGAGTTTGGCACAGTTAAAGCCGTAATTTGGACACCAGCCAGCTGGCTTCCAGCCCTGTGGGCTTTCCCTGTGTTTTCCAGATTTTGATTTCCCCCCCTTTCAAATGGAAATCAAATATAGTTGGTGTTTATGGGCTCCATTGGTCAGGCCTCATGTTGTTGATTTCATAAGCTTATTTATAACATTATATCCTTGTTTAATGTAAGGTTAACATAGCTGTAATCCTCCGACTTGGAAAAGATAAAGACTACCCTAAAAAAGGAAAAATGAGAAGGAAAAGGCTAAAGCGGTGTACTAGTTCCTTTTGAAAGCTGCTCTCACCGCTGGCTTCGTGGTTCAGCAGGCTGTTTAACTGGACCAAGGAGAAACATGGACCACGGAGCCACGTAGACACACATGAAGATTTGTACCTGGCAGGTAAACACAGTTCCAGAGCTACACTACACTGAAAACAGTGCATGGAAGACACTTTTGAAGATGCTCTTAGGTTTACCACACACATTTGATCAAAGGTAGAGGAGAACTCTTAACACACTTATGATCATTAGGTTTTAAAAGATAGATTTAAGAGAAGGGCCTTCAGGAGACCTTTTCATATCTCAGTTCTTCACACACACACACACACACACACACACACACACACACACACACACACACACACACACACACACACACACAC
>JBBPCZ010000028.1:1212189-1225378 GCA_037974445.1 Brycinus macrolepidotus
TCAGTTCTTCACACACACACACACACACACACACACACACACACACACACACACACACACACACTAACATTGCTGGTGGGAGACTGCATGCACCCATAGAGCACTATAGAGGCTGTATAATTATGCCCCTCATTTCGATGACTTGCTTTCGATGCATACTGGTGAAAAGACAATATGCAATTATCTTACAGAGTGTGAGGGGAAAGAACACGGCTGATGAAGAGCCAGGATTCAATCACGCTCCCTCAGCGTTCTACACAATTAAACTGCAATAGAGATAATAGCCCATCATAATAATCCTGCTCATAATCATCCTTATTACTTTTAGTAATGTCACTATTATCATCGTCTTTCCTATTAATGTCCCGTTTCTTCAAAGCAGATGACTGACATGGATGCCGCAAGTGTTTCCTTTCGCCCAAGTTGTTCCCACAGGTTGAAGGTTTTCATAGGCCTGATTGAGTTTGACTTTTGTCTGTGTTTTACTACGCTGCCTTCTGTTTTTAGCAAATTAGCAAGAGTTCTTCCAAAGGCCTTGGCCCAAGTTGAAGAGAATTTGTCAACACTAGCAATGGGTTAGCTGACCATTTGCAACCCGAAAGCACCAACCACAATCCGCTCCAAGCACACTCCCTCCTCCCAAGGGTGCACTTCTAAGAAATCAGTGGGATGTTTGCAATCTCATGGACAAGGGCAGAGTTTATTGCAGATCAGTAAGCCATGTATACAGGGAATCATATCCTGATGATCATTGCTGTTCATGAAAGAACATATACTTAACATAAGCTTCAGAGACTTAAAATAATGAGCAAAAATAATGTGACGCCCATTGTAAAGGAGTGGAAACTTGGAAAGCAATAATGAAGTGTTGACACACAAAAAATAGAGATAGGACCATGGTGCCACAGTAACTCTGGGGCATGAGGACAGTGCTGGGCTCTGTAATTAGCAGGGCTGAGTTTCCGGATTACACAAACGACACTGGGATGAGCTCCTAATGGTTTACGAGCGCTTGGCACGTTCGAATGCGGCCAGGGACTCACACCCCCTCCTCAAATCTCTGAACAAGCTCGGAGTGGCACTCGGGCATGCCTGGGCAGCTCTATTTCTCTGTCTGTCTGTGCTCCTCGTTCTGTTTCTGTCTCTCACCCTAGCAGCTTTTCTGGTCTGTCATCTGTCTCAGTGGCGAGCTGTAACGTGATGGTGGACGGAATTGGAGGGAAAGAGAACTGAAGGGAGGCGAGGGTGGTCATTGGTTTGGCAGGTCGAAGGACGGGTGGAGCTTGGGTTCTGGAACAAGAGGCAGGGCGGGGTGGGAAAAGCCACACTGGCTTTCACATGACAGCTGTGACCACTGTGGACTGTGTAGCATTTTTATTGCCTCAAGTGTGTATATGTGTTCGTATGTGCGTGTGTGTGTGTGTGCGTGTGCGTGCGCGTGTGTGCTTTGGGCAGCACAGAGCTGACATTCTTGCTGACGTGTATGAAAGACCACAAGATTCTTTGGCTGAACTTTTGCCCTCTTGTTGCAATCTGGAAAACCACTAGGGTGGGGCCTTCAAGAGAGAAGGAACCAGAAAGATCTAGTGCGACTGAAAGTAGTGTGATGAGAATCCCAGCAGACATACAAACCCTCCAGGCACATAAACACACCTAAACTAGTGGTTGTCATCACCGGTCCAAGAATACCCTTGCCTTATAGACTATATGGACAAAAGTATTGGGACACACCTGTTTTTCAAAGTTTGGGCTGGGCCCTTTGCCTCCGTCTTAATGCTTCAGCATACCAAGACATTGTGGACAACGCCATGCTTCCAACTTTGTGGACACAGTTTCGGGAAGAACCTTTTCTATTCCAGTATGACTGTGTCCCAGTGCAAAAAGCAAGGTCCATAAAGACATGGTTGGATGAGTTCGGTGTGGAAGAACTTGACTGGCCCACACAGAGCCCTGACCTCAACCCCATCCAGCATCTTTGGGATGAACTGGAACGGAGATGAACTGGAACGGAGATGAACTGGAACGGTGAGCCAGGTCTTCTCGTCCAACATCACTGCCTACAGAATGCTCTACAGAATGAATGGGCACAAATTCCCACAGAAACACTCCAGAATCTTGTGGAAAACCTTCCAAGAAGAGTGGAAGCTGTTCTAGCTGCAAAGGGAGACCAACTCCATGTTAAAGTCTATGTATCTGAATGCACTGTCATTAAAGTGCCTGTTGGCATTATGGTCAGGCGTCCCAATACTTTTGCCCAAATAGTGTATCTTTTACCCTGTTTTTTTGCTCTAATACACTTGATCAACCTAATCAGCTAATTAACAAGCCCTGAGTTGAAGTAAGTGGGTTCAATCACTGACAACCTAAATCTTTGGAGAACCAGATTTAGGAACCACTGGCCCAGACGTGCAGTCGCAGCCAGCTTACCTTCATGTGAATGTGGGAACCAGATTTGAGAGGCGCTGGAGTGTGGCCCCCCACGGTATGGAGGAGAAGAAGGAGAGGATGGTGGTCTTGAGGGGTGAGGTGGGTGCGAGGGAGGGGAACCCAGACTGCTGGCCAGAAACGTCCCCATGAAGGAGGCTGAAGAGTTGCCCATCAGTCCGCTGCCTGTGTCCGCACAAAATGGAGAGAGGGGGAAGAGAGAGAGAGAGACCACGGTTAGGGCTGTGGACTTGTGCATGAGTGGTGGGTAACCGTGACAATAGCAAATAATAGCACACTGGGATTCACTTCCTGGCTACCTTGCCATTAGATCCGTGTAAGGCCAGAAATATACCCCAGGCAAGGATGCAAAAGCAAATGCTCTGAGCTATGCCTAATCGATTTCACACGTCTCTGCATTACAAAATGTCACCTGAAAATTCACAGCACAAGCTGCATTCTGAATGTAATGCTGCAGCAAAGGGACACTACATAGCAGGGGTGTCAAACTACACTCCTTCCAGACAACAGCTTTGCAGAGATTTTCCCTCTTTTAATGTTCTGAATTCAACCCACAAAGGCCTTTGAATCAGGAGTTGAATCAGGTTTGTTTAATGAGGTAAGAAGATAAAGTCTGAAGTGCTCTGGCCTGCCGGGACTGGTGTCTGAGACTTGCTATAAATAAAAACTCTCTACCGTTCCTCTGAGAGCAATTCCGTGACTAAGCCGGTCACAATTATTACATAATCACAATTATTCAACATTTTACAGATATACTGTCAACAAGCAAACTGTGAATTTGATCCATTTTGTCAGTTGGGTTAAATAAATAAATAAATAAATAAATAAATACATTTTAAAAAAGCAAGAAACACATTTGAAGAGCACAGTACCAAGTAATTTTTGGTTATTTGTTAGCTAAGTAGCTAATGCAAACTATTCCCCCAGCTCTGCTGAACTGCCTACATGTGATTCTGTTTAACTGTATATTTTTGCATGAGCATGCACACAATAGTGCAGTATTTCTTTTATTAGTACATTGTAGCATCTTCTACTAAATAAGTTAGGCTAACCTAATTAAATTGTTAATCGCAATTATTTATGACAATTAATCCTCGTGGAATTTCACGATCAGTGACTGGACTGGACATACATTCTGTGTAGCCTTTTCTAAGTAACTGAGATGAGGGGATCATTTCTCAACTGCCACCGCCACAGTAATGTAAGAACACACGTCGAGTAGGCACATAGGGACCTGGTGGTTGCTAAGCAGGGACGAGGCATTTTCAATTGTTTTCATGTAGCTGAATGGGGCTTTTCCGGCCTAACTATTTCACCAACATGGAACAGACATAGACATGTAGACTCACCTCCCAAGAGCACGTCTGATTAGCTCCCAGATTTGCTAATAATGTCGCAAGAACCACAGTTCTAAAGATGGTTCACCCACCTCCCCCATACATACACTTAAAGCTGCCCAAGGACATTATGTCCCAAGCCTGGCTGCCTCGGACCAGCACTGGACAGACATCTCATCTCACAGCTGAATGCACACTCTCCGTGTCTCTCTCCCTCTCTCTTACTCCCCTGTGTTCCTTTCCCAATTTCTCTTCCCTCTCCTTCTCCTGTTCTCTCCCTCCATTATCTTCTTTTTTCAATCTCTCATTCTCATGCCCTCAATCTCCCCCAGAACCCTGCTCTATTTCTCAATTTCTTATCTTTTCCTCCACCACACCATCCTCTGTCCTTCTGGAATTTCCTCCTTCTTAAGACTCGCTCTTGCACTTTCACATGCCAGGCCATCACTCTAAGACGCGATGAATGAAAACACGCTATAGGAACAGACCTGAGGCTCCAGCCTCGCTCGCTGATTGACACCAGATCACCGCAGCCTTCGAACGCTTTAGCCTTGCACATTCGGTCCTACGGCTGCAGTCAGACAAACAAAATCATACGGTCTTCCTTTGCAGGCAGGTAAACACTTCATCTTAATTATAGAGAACGACACAAAGATGTATGGACTACATTACCCTGTACCCCGAGAGCTCTCACTCCACTCTCAAAGGGTTCCTGTTTGCCTTGGCCCTGTAATAAATGTAGCTGTGCCGCAATCTGCTTCATGCCCGCTCTGCTGTGTGTTTAACTAGACAAAGATGAGTAATTGACCATTCAGAACGACGCCTCTGTAACTGCCCGCTGATTGTCCATTATCTGTTATGGGGAGTATGAGCGGGAGAAAACATACTGATTAAGCACGGCTTAAACTGTGTTCCCATTATCCTGCCAGCTCTCTTGACAAAGGGACCCAAGCGCCTGTACATCCGTTCCCCAAAGTCAGAAGCATGGAGTGGCGCATGAATATGTATGAATGTGTGTGTTTATGTGAGAACGTGTGCAAACAGTGACCGTGTAGGGATTGGCGCTGCTGAGATGGAAGATTGCATTACCCTAAGCACACTGCATCAGGTCATCCACTTTTCGGAAGGGGGGGGGGGTCTAGTTTTTAATCAAAATGTTGTGATAATTATTTCTTTGTCACAGGATGGAAATTTCTATGTGACAACCATGTGTGCGAGGGCACCCATGACCAAGCTGAATAGATTAACAAAAGGGCATCAATTCTCTCATTCAAAAGGTCAACCCCTCCTCCTGAAGAGCCAAAAAAGAGCAGAATCTCCTACATACAGCACTCTCACCAGGCCAGCACTGTTGCTGTAGATCAACTGAAACCTGTTCACACTTGCAAGGCACATTCAGCCTGTCCTCAGCCAGCAAACAGGACACACATGCAGCCCACGTCACATTAAAACACGTCTAGAGAATACCCTACAATATAATGCATTTGGTTACCTGCTATCCTGCAGAATAGCCACTAAACTGAAATCTGACTTTTTACACTGGACTGGTAAGTTTAGTCACTTTAACCCCTCTGAAAAATTTGAGGCAAAACCAAGTACTACCAAATTAAAAGATAAGGGTAGAGCAACGTTAAAAAAAGACCATTGAAATGCCTCAGCCCTGTCGAGGGCAATCACATTAACTTATAGAGACTAAAGCCAGCCGCAGATAACAAACACACACCAAAGTGCAGTTCTGTCCCCTGGCAATAGCACATGGCTGGGTTGCTGTGTACCACATTGGCACAAGCAGAAGCAGAGGGGCATACTTTAATTGTGATGGTTGGGGGAAAGGACAACCAAACAACCCCCCCACCCTCGACTTGTCTCCTTCGATAGCTGCAGGCAGCACCTTGGGTTTGGGGGCGGAGGCCCGATTAGGGTTCCAGACAGCATACAGAGGGGAGAGGGTCTGGTCACGCCACCCCCCACCTCTCACCCATCCACATTAATCAACTAATCCTGGTGCATTATTAACACACCAAGCATCACAGAGAGAGAGAGAGAGAGAGAGAGACAGAGAGAGAGAGAGGGAAGAGAAAGAGAGAGAGACAGAGAGAGAGAGAGAAAGACTCAGTATTCCAACAGGATAGGGTCCGGAATAGGATGTAGATCATCTATTAAACCCATCCACAACAAACGCCATGTGGCTAAGTTAGCCAGCTAATAGGCAAGTATGGCTTGCTAGCAAAATATTTCATTTTTATTGTTCAGTCATTTTATTGTTAATTCTGGTGAACTACAGAGAACAATCTGTGATGGAGTGTTTGTTCACTTTTTCCCCGTTAAATGTCAATTTTTGACATCACAGGTTTAAAGCTGTTTAAACTTCACAAGCTTGGTGATGGGGATTTCTCCGCATGGTGAAGCCGTTCATGCTGGTTAAACTGTACAGAAGTTCCGCTAGAAAAGTTATCTTCTAGAACATTTTATATTTCCATTTTTTTTTTTTTAATCAAAGAGAACTAAGGCATGTTCCACACGAAGAATTATTAATCAAACATTTCACTGATGCTGAAGCTATCTACACCACTTGGGCGAGGGAGTTGGCAGCCAGCCAACATTGGAGCTTAGGGACCCCTTGATTTCAGTAGAATATTTCACACACTGCCTAAATATTTTAAAGAGAGATAGATTAGATAGATAGCCTGATAGATTGATAGATTCCCTGGTGAATGGACCAACAGAAATGGTCCAAAATGACTTAAAATAAAATCTTGTTACCTTAACTTAAAGCAAAACTTAAGAATGTTTGTCCTTCTCCTCTAAATGACTGTGTGGGAGAGTTTGGTCCAGACCATGATGATGAGTTTTCAGTACATTTCTTTTCACTCTCTCATCCTGAGAAGGTCTGGTTGTAAACAGTAACAGCACTTCACACAGGCACATCCTCCCTCCACATCACTCTCCCACTTACAGTCTCCGCTAGCTCTCCAACCCTAATGATCCAGGCACACATACACATGGGCTAACACAAACGTATGTGTACACCCAGACCAAAAGTGAAGCAAAGTAGCTGGCTGGAGTCCGCTGCCAAGAAAAGCAAGAAAGTCGTGTGGAGCAGAGGTCCAGGGTGCGAGAACATGGACGGGGCCCATGCCACTGTTTGTTTAGCGGCTTATTAAAAGGATGACACGGGCTTCGCCGAGCTTGGCGCGGCTAAGCCAGCACTCGTAACGGTCTGTTTTTTCCCCCCCTCCCTTCTCTCTCTCTCTCCTTCAGACCACGTTTATTTACGGCTGTGGTAGAAGGCCTTAAGCTGTGCCAACGGAGCGCTTCTGTGGACGCTTTAGAAAATCGGGTCATGTGCATCCTAATCGGCGCCGAACCCTGACAGCGATGGAGATTAATCCTATTAAAGAATTAAAGGTGGGGGTGTCGGGGGTGTGAGTGGGGGGGGGGGGGGTGTGTTAATCACCCTTGCTTACCTCTGCGCAACACACATACACACTAATGTAAATATGTACACTCATTTCCAATCAACGTGTGCTTTCAAATGGTTAGCTGTTCTTACAGCCACAGTTGTAAGGACATCTAAGTCCAGCCATGTTCATTTGCAACGTTTTCAAGACGCACACGTTCAAAACCTCTGTCTGGGACACACACTCATGCCCTGTAGGCGTCTGCTCCCACCCACACATTCAGTGACCAGGATGATAATCAGTCCAGCGTGCCTTTTCGGGCAGTGGACAGTAGCCCGAAATATCGTCAGACAGTAAGAGACAGCAGGAGGAGCCACAGTCATTCAGCCACTGGGTCAAGAGACGCCTCTAAGTGGGCAGATGTCATGGAAAGTGGAGAGATAGAAGTGAGAAACAAGTTAGCTATGGTCCAGTTAGTCTTAGCAGAGCTATATGCATACTTTTTAAGGGGTAATATTAGTGTTAACAGCCTGAAAATTCACAACACACCAAGGAGTACGTGTATCAATGTGTTTTACCATTCAAAAGTAGTGAAATCTTTTAGCAATTGTGGGTTAAACCACAAAGATTTTTGTCAGGTGAGGAAGAGGTCTGAGTGGTGGGGGCCTTCAAATGAGCTAATTAGCTAATGTTAATAAGCTACCATTGATGAAATGACAAGAGAGTGGTTCTAAATCCTGGTTCTGGAGTACCACTGTCCTGCATAGTTAAGTATCTTCCCTGATCTAACACTAATGAGAGGCTGAAATTAGAAGAGTTGGCAGCCTGGAAAACACTAAAGCCCCTTTTCCACTGAAGTGATGACTCTTACGACAAGCTAGGGTTTCATTTTCCATCTTTTGCACTGCTAAACCAGAACTAAGAAGTATAGGAGAAAGACTAGACAAGACAGTGGATTAGCAATGGCGTCCCACATGCGTTACACCATCCCACCCGAACAGCACGGAGCCCAGTTAGCTAGCCATGCTGGTGGGACCATGCTGGGTATAGTCTGTAAGAACTCCGTTGAAACACCAATGGAATGGTTCACCCCTACAGTGTAAAAGAGGCATAAAATAGGCCGAGCAAGAATATTCCAGGACAAGGTTTGAAAAACACATGGTAATTGTAGAAGTGTTTTACACTGATCAGAGAGCAGTTTTGTGGTCTCTTTGACCATGGTAAAGCTTTGCTTTGGGTAAGGAGAACTGGTCTCGTGTCAGCATAACCAAGACAGTCGTGAAGACATGTAACCTGGATTGATTTATGTTTACTGATTTTAATAGCAGCGAACCACACATCCATACTTGTAGACAAGACACTAAAGACAGTTGACAGTCACCTTTATGGAAAAAAATAAATAACTGCACATGGTTTCATAAAGACACAAGTGAAGAAACAGGGAGAGACAAGCTATAAAGAGGGATAGTGCTGGAATCATCACCACGCCTTGCCCTTAGTATAAATCCATGGAAATAAAAAGGTGATTCATGCAAGACCAGACCCACAATTACAGCAGGAAAAGCCATCGTCTGTCAGTCACTGCAGCAGCTACACTCTTAAAAATAAAGGTTCCTAAATGGTTCCTGGCTTAGATATGTGGTGCTTGGAAGCCATTTTAATTGGTATAGAACATTTTAACTTTTTTTTTTTTAACTTTTAAAGGGTTCTTCATGCTCATGCATCTCATTCACAATAACAGTTCTTCACAAAACCATCCATTTTGGGCAGCGGTTCCTAAGTCTGGTCCTGGAGGCTCCATATACTTTAGTGCTTTATTCACATTTTAGTGCTTTCCCTGCTTTAACACACCCACCTCAACTCAGTTAGGTGTTGTTAATTAGCTGCCTTTTTGGATCAAGGGATCTGGAGCAATGAAAACTCCGAAATATGCAGAGCAGGGGGGCTCCAGGTTGGGAAACCTGGAAGTGGTCTATCTTTTTTTTTTTTGTTTGTTAAAAGTGTAGAAGAGATAGCTCCCAAAAGAAACATGGAAGGAACCAGTGCTATGCCATGAGCAGATGTGACAGCTGGAGGATGTGAGTAGCTCACACACATACTGAAATTTCTCTGTGACGCGTACTCCCAGACACACACACACACACATTCACACGCACACAGACGAAAAACATCCACCGTAAGAATTTCAAATGGTGAGTAAAGAGGAAAATGTGTGCATTTTGGCCCTTGTCAGCTCTCGATTCGCTAACATGTGGCGAAGGCTTGGGAAGCTCCCAGCATGCCGGAGAGATCCAAAAGAAACAATTGTCTTGGTTC
Source organism: Brycinus macrolepidotus (assembly GCA_037974445.1). NCBI lineage: Eukaryota > Metazoa > Chordata > Actinopteri > Characiformes > Alestidae > Brycinus > Brycinus macrolepidotus. Next base: position 1,221,689 of record JBBPCZ010000028.1, read on the forward strand.
CACAAGCTTGGCGCTGGAAGCCAGCCGCCGCTCTACAGGAGGAAAGAAATCGACTCTATAGGTGGTGAAACTCTGCAAGAGCAAAACAACAGCAAGGCTGACTCACACTCACCCAGCAAAAACATCCCGCCTGCGTCGTGCGAATCACAAAACTCTCCTCTCACTCACTCCTTTCTTTTTTTTCCCCCAGCCTAAAACAGATGTTAAATGGAAGGTCGGCAAACGAAGCGGTAAATCACGGCACCTCACACTCCCATGTCCCAGAGAGCGAGAACCAGATGAACGAAGCTGGCCCCGAGACAAACGGCTCGTGCTCTAACGGCAGCTAACTTAGCGCTTCCTCGGGTCTCTAAAGACGGGATGGAACTGGCGCTTCTCGCCCAGCGACTCAGAGCGCACTTCCTCACTGTAAAAAAGGAGAAGGAATTTCAAATGGCTACTAAAGTGGGGGGATTTCCTTATAACAGTCAAAGTCATCTTGAAAGCATTAGACCAACTGGTAGCCAAACATTCTTGTTGGTTTGGAGACGGCTTGGGACGGCCGGCTCTGTTTTCAGGACGTCCTGGGAGGAGGGCGGCTAAAGAGGAGGTGGACCCCCCTCTGGGGCTGAGGCTGTATGTGTGAGTGTGTGTGTGTGTGTGTGTGTTTGTAGAGGGGGCGGGTAAACCGTCTGATCAGAACCAGAGTAAGCAAAGTTGGAGCTGTTCCAACAGCATGAGTGGGAAGAGAGCAAAGAAGGGGGTGAAGCACACGCCTCCAACACTCTGCATGCTTGTGGAGTGAGTTTAGTGGATGTGGTCAGTCCGGGGGTGGCAAAGAGAATGAGGGAGGGAGAAAGGGTGTGTTACAAACTGTAAACTGAACTACAAGAAGAGTGGGAGAGAGATAGGGAGAGAGAGAGAGGGAGAGAGAGAGAGGGAGAGAGAGAGAGAGAGAGAGAGAGAGAGAGAGAGAGTGTGAGAAAGGCCTCAGAAGAGATAAGGACTGAGGAAGTGGTGTGTGTGTGTGTGTGTGTGTTTGTGTGTGTGTGTGTGTGCGCGTGTCTGTGTGTGTGTGTATGAGAGTTGTGGCCACTTGCTTTAGGGTTGACAGCCAGTGTTTGTGCAGCGGCTTGGTGGTTAGCCACTCAAACTCAAATCAAAGAGGGTGGGGTAAAGAGGATTCTTGGACTTTGTAGTCTAATGTAAATAAAAAAAAAAAGAGCAGAAGGTCAACCGAGCTTCACAAACCATTTTCAAACAAGCTGTTTACATTAGCTGTTTCACGAGTTGACATAACTGTGATAAGGCAGCCCAAAACCCAACAAATCAAAGAACTCAGAAAGCTAGTCCTGACCAAAGGCCCCTTAAAATGGATCAATTTAAAGCCTTTTTGGAGGATTTTAACCCCTTAAAGTAACATTCTTGTGCTTTTCAACCTCAATTCTCCATATCTGCCATCAAATACCAGCCAATCATTTCTGTGTACTTAGAAAAGAACAGAAAATCTATTGACTGTAAGCACTTTTATAACTGAAACTAACAGGCAGGTGCTGAAGCAATTGGCTTCAACTAAAATGTGTTCAAAGTGAGTTTTCTTCAGAATTATTGTCTGTGATAATGGATGGTAAAACACAAACACTGTAGATAGTGGTTAGGCTATAAAATACTGGACAATTCCTGTATTCTTGAAGTATTCCTGATTCCATTACCAAACCAGATGAATGGCTTTCAAATGGCTACAGTCAGAGAGACAGCTTTTGAAAACTTGAACATGACAGACCTCCAATGTGGAGCTGGGCTCATGTGGACTGTGTGTGAATGCATGTGTGAGAATTTGCAAGAGCAAGCGTCTGCGTGTGAAACGCGAGGGAGGGGGGGGACACATCTGCAGGCCTGACAGGCAGGACATGAGGGAGCACATGCGGTGCTCTTCTACCTACTGCGCCAGCCTCGGTCCCCGGGGGCACCAGGCTTCAACGTTACCACAATTAATCATTTATAGGGGCCTGTCTGCACACACAGCTTTCTCATTGTCAGGAGCTCCAGCATTTGTCGCTCCTGTGCCAGCAGCCAAACAGCAAACGGACGGCCGTCTGGCGGCAGAGTCTCGCCTTTTTATGGGGGCAGTAAATATTGGTGGGGGGGAGGCGGGCCAGGATGGGGTGGGTCTGAGCCGGGAAAGATATTTGCAGAGGTGGAGAGCGGCAGGAAGTGCAGTGTCTAAAGGACAATGAGAGTTTTCAGAAGAATACCCTGAAGGCCCTGCGGAGACAGACAGAAGTGCTACGTTCCCAGTAATCACCTAATCACTATTTCCCTCACTGGAAAATCACCTGTGCTATAGTGCTCCATGACAGGGAACACTATACCTTGTTTCAAGGACTTCACTTGGTGCCCTTCTTTAATGCAGATCTCAGCTAGGTATACAATTTGTATGGTGCTAAAAGAACGATGCCACAGAAGAACCACATTTGGTTCCCTAAAGACCCCTTTCCACGGATGGTTCTTTACAGAACTATTTTTAAACAATGAACTAGTTTTGGACACAGCCAGGGAAGCATGTGTGAGAAAATGAGATGGAAGAAAAGACTCAGAAAGGGGAGAGCAGTAAGAAGAGAAAGGCTTGAGAGAGAGAGCGAGTCAGACAGAACTGGTAAGTGCTGAGTCACGGCCTGTTGTCATGGGGATAGAGGTTCTCCACACACATGGTGGAAAGAACAACAGAAAAGGTTTGGACACAGGAGGTGTATCACTAGTCCTGTTACACACACACATACACACACACACTCACACACACACACGCCCCTGCACACACATGCCACAGTGAGTCAAGACTGCACAGAAACCTCCTCGACGGTGGCCAAGTTCTGGGAGCAGGTATGGAGCCAAAAGTCATCACAGCATGCTCCTACGTGCCCAACATTACAGCATACCTCACATCACAGGAAGACCATAACACTCCAGACTACTGCCGTTTGGCTTGGACCCCCACTCTCCCTGCACTGTTTTCTCTTCAAACACCTAGTGTTGTTCTTCCTCCCCATTCTCACTTTATTAAATTCTGCTTTTCACTCTTTAGCGCTCTGCTTTTTTTCTTTTCTTCTTTTTTTTATTTATTTTTTTTTATACCACAGATGAAAGACGTTTGCTGAGTGGAGATAGCAAGAAGATCAGTGATAGGGAGATAAGGGGAAGCGTTTGATTCCTCTTTTTCGTCTGGCTGCGCCTTACTCACACTGGTGAGTCTCATAGAGTCAAAGCCTGCAGTTTAATACTGTGAAATTGGGCGTATCATGGTATATCTCCATGTTGCACACAAACTGACACACACACACACACACACACACACACAGTATATCTCACATATGCAAACACAATTGCTCTTGCATTTGCATAAACACAAGCGTTGGTGAATCCAGTCCAAAAAAACAATATTTTATGCTAATAACCAAATGAATAAAATGTTCAAAAAATGAATGCTAAAACCTGATTGAGTATTAACGTAATGTTACAAATAACATTACACCTCATTTAAACAAGCCTAGGCTTAAAGATGGGGTCATGTAAAATGCTGAGGGTTTCTGGAGGCCTATTATATGAAAGTCTCCAAAATTCAACAATTTATACAGAATGAAACCTTAAAAAGATACTGATTAGGGTACACATGCCCGCGCGCGCACACACACACACACACACACACACACACAC
>JBBPCZ010000028.1:1248582-1262663 GCA_037974445.1 Brycinus macrolepidotus
ATTATAAATTATATATATATATATATATACACACACACACACACACACACACACAGTATTTATCCCTATAGCTCAAAACACACTAACAGCAGATGCTCCACAAATTGTAAATTCATGGCAGCTATAATACATCATCACCATCATCACCAATCATCATCATCATATATATATAATAGAAGGTCCTGTATATATTATCAAAAAATTAATGCATATATATATATATATATGTATACACACACACACACACACATATACATATATATATATATATATATATAATTTATAGAGTATTTATCTCTATCCTTCAAAACAGCAGATGCTCCACAAATTGTAAATTCATCGCAGCTATAATGCATCATCATCATCATCATCCTGAATGTGCAGTTAAAGAGATAAAGGCTGTCTCTCTGCTACAACTCCATATTTTTTTTTAAACACAGAACAATAAAAGAACATGAACGCCTCCGTGCAGACCGACCTGAGTGCGTGGCCATGGGCAGGTGAGAGGGGTAGTATTTCCCGGGGGGGAAGGGCCCGGCGTGCTGCACGGAGCCGTGTCCGGAGGAGGAGATCCGCGAGGCGGCGCGGTGCACCAGAGCGCCCCGCTCCGACAGGAGGTGGGCCGAGGAGAACTCCCGGCCCTCCATGCTGCTCGAGAGATATCAATCCAAGATCCAGCGACGGCACGGAGGCGATCAGCACAAATCCATCGATTATAATATTATAATCCGTCCCGGGAGAGCACGGTGCGGCTTCTAGTGGAAGAGTCGCCCCTCCGGATCATGCTGTGGCCCCCAATCATCTTTTCTAGAAATAAAAAAGAATTGGGGGGGCGACAATATGTTTATTTCCAGATGCACAGACAGAACCTGTTTCAACGGGTCTGCAAATAAAATAACACGCTCCAAACGCTGCATTATTAGATAGAAGCTGCATGGGTGTGTTAACGCTGCACTGCTGCTGCTGCAGCCCACTGACAGCACGAGGATTTGAAGAGAAAGGGGACAGAAAAGGCTCAGCCGTGCATCCACACACCTCACACACACAAAAAGGGAGAATATGCAAAAGACACATTTTGACGCATCCCAACCCGGGAGGTTCCGCATTTGAATTTGCCTTTGTTAAAAAAAAAAAAACTCTCATATTGCACATCCATTTTTTAAATATCGATGTAGCAACCCGTGCATGTGGTTTCGGATAAAAGATAAAGGGACACACGTGTGTGATTTTCTATGGGGTGCCCCCCCCCCTTTTTTTTAGGCCTTAATGGGTGGACTGGACGGGTTTGGACTAATAGTACATATGATGGAAAAATAAATAAATATATGGATTTAAATGTTTAAATAAAAAAAACAAACAAAAACAAAACAGGGTTTGGACTGGTGCATATGCTGGAAAATGTAAAAAAATAAATAAATTTAAAAGATAGATGTAAAGGTTTAAATAAAAATAAAAAAAACAACCAAAAAACATACAAAATCAGATGTGATATATATTTAACAGTGCGTCGCGTGCAGGAGGGTTGGGCATAAACTTTGATGAATTGGGCCGTAATTGGCCTCGAATTAAAAAGGCTATCAGCCCGTTTTGGAATGGATTTACCGAAGCTGCGTGATCAATGGACAGATGAGAGGAAAAACGACCCTTAATCACCACGATAGCGTTTACAATAAGGCCTTCTTACGTGGCTCGGTGGGTTTCTACAAAGTGTGTGTGTGTGTCTGTTTGTGTGTGTGTAAACTAGTGCGATTCTGCTCCCTTTCATCTGCCATGACCTGTTCTGGCCTTTATTTGGGGTAATTAAATCGACCAGGACACGACAGATATAAAAACCCCACAGCTCCTGAAGGTATGAAGCTCTTTTTCTCCCCTCATAAAATGATGCCAGTCAAGAGGAGCTGGAATTGAATATTTTACCCCATTTAGGGGCGTACTATCGCAAGAGGGGTTTGTTTGTTTATTTATTTATTTAACACGACTTGAAAATGTAATTCAACACAGGCACATTGTTTCTGGTTCAAATTTGGTGGGATATATATAATTTATTTACATGTATATATATTCTTAGGAGTAAACAATCCAGGTTGAATGGCCCTGAGTGAGCTGCCTGTCTGCCTGCCTTTGTCTGGCTTCTCTCTCTCTCTCCCTCACACTCACACACACACACACACACACACACACAGCTCCTCGTCAGCCATTACCGTCCACCGTGGAGCCCGAGTTTCCCTCAAACACGCCGTGGGATTTTCAGACTAAAGCTAAAACGAGTAGACGCATTTTCCCCAACATCTCGCCGTGGTTTAATAAATCAGCTCCGGACCGGTCCGTGTGTGTTTTAGATGAAAAGTCAAACACTGCAATTGTTCTGTCTCGTCTAACAAAGCCTCTCGTAAAAATACACGTCTGCCTTTCTCTACCATAACACGGATCAAACGCAGTCATTTTTAACTCGATGTTTTCCAGACCGCACAAAAAAAACGGGCTGAGAGATCAGCTGGGTCTGTCCAGGCCGGGACCGTGCTGGAGCTGGCCGGCTGAGGAGGCGCTCAGCCCGGACACAGAGAGAACAGAGTCCCGCCGAGCACCACAGACCAGCCTCCGGGAACACTGAACCAGGATCAGTCCCAGAATAAAACAAAAAACCTTAACAAAAACAGCAAAACACGCACGCGAATATATTTTCAGCAAAAATAAAAAATAAAAAACGAGCGTTGCGTTTTTTGAATGAAGGCCTTATTGTATCCCTATTTATTTGAACTTTCTAAATCCCAAAAAATGTGAAGGCCTAATACGCTTAACATGGTTTTTCTTTAAAAAAATATATATTATTCTCATTATTTTCGGATACCTTTACAGAGGCCATAAAACACACCTTATATTTCAAAACTGTAACGTTTTATAGCCAAACACATAATAAGCTCTACCAGAGTGGCACAATTTTATTTTGATTTTAAATAAAAGAATTACGCCCCCAGTTAATTTTTTTTATTTTCTAAATCTACATTTCATAAGGAATTTATCAAACACAATTACCGCATCAAACCTCTGGGAACACTAGTAATACTAGTAATGTTTAATGTATATGTTGTAAATACGATGCATGTTAAGCTTCTTTTTTTTCATTAGCATATTTTAAATTCAGTTGCATGCTTTTTATCACTAGGCTCTTATTTGCATTGTTTGGCATATATTAGAGAAAAAAATAGCATCAATGTCAATGTATTGTGGAGCAATAAAATAAAAAAACAATAGAAATCATTACTTACTGGTATGTTAAATCCGTGCATAACAATAAATAAATGTAATTAGAAGGAAAGAGGAAGACGCGGATGAAGAAAGTCGCACGGTTTAAAAATCATGTTAGAGAGGTTAGATCCCAGGATCCCGCTGTGTCTGTGCTGGAGAGCCGGTCGGGACACTCGGAGAGGCTCGAGTCTCGAGACTCCGCGCGCTGATCCTCTTTCCCACCGCAGCTTGTGCCTCGGAACCCGGGGAGAGTAAACACAACCTCCCATTGGTCAGTTTAGAGTATGCTAATGAGCTAATACTGCTCTCGAGGCGACACTCTCGTCTCTGATTGGTCTACGTCGTCAGCCAATGGGAGCTCAGCATGGAGAAAGAGGATCCACACAGCGGGAATTTCAATCTGAGCCTGGAGAAACTAGTTTATAATGGCAGGCCTCTTCAAGGCTCAAGGTTCTAAGCTACTTTATTGTCATCAGCAGCCGTGCACACGTACATAGTGCGATGAGACGACGTTTCTCCATGGATCACGGTGCGACATATAGCAACATCCAAAAGTCAACAGAGTGCGACAGACAGTAGACAATAGACAAACAATAAATAGACAACTGGTGTCATGCATTACATTATGCAGCCTCTTTCTTTACAATAGATGCTGTTGCTACACCTGCTGCATTTTTTGGATAGCAGTTGATTTTACATAATAAATAATGATTTATTAGGATGCCTAACACCAGCATATGTGAGATCCAGGTTCTTCTCAAAAGAGGGACTGCTTCTGAGACCACAAGACATGAAACTGATCTCAGACCTTAAATACTGCTTCAATGAATTCTGACCTCTTAAATAATAATAATAATACATTTTATTTGAAAAGCGCCTTTCAAAACACTCAAGGACACTGTACACAACAAAATGATAAAAAGAACAAGCATAAGAGCACACAATTTACAGAATCTACATAAAACAATCAAAAATAATATTATGGCAGAGTGGAGAAGATTATGTTGAATAAGCTATTTTGAACAGGTGAGTTTTGAGCCTAGATTAAAAAAAAAAAGGAAGAAACTATTTTTACATATGTGTCCAGGAATAGGCCCATGAATCACAGGTGCAAATAATTAGTGGGAATTTCAATCTGAGCCTGGACAAACCTGAGTTAGAAGGCAATTAGAAGGCAAGCAACCCACCACAACCAACAATGTCAGTGGTGCCTCAGAAATCCATAACTGACTAGAAAATGATCTCCAGTGGAACACTTGGAAGTTAGCTGGTGGGACAGCTGGTGGCCTAGGGATCTACCCCTGCAATCAGAGGGTTGTGGGTTTGAATCCCAGGACTGCCAGTGAGACCACTGAGGTGGCCTTGAGCATGGTACTGTCCGCACACACTGCTCCCCAGGTGCTGTGCTGCTGGCTGCCCACTGCTTCACTTGGGTGAATGGGTTAAATGCAGAGAACATTTTTGTGCTGTTCACAATGCGTGTGTATGGGTGCTGCTCACACATACATTATCCTGCCTTAGAAATGAAAACACCGCCTCTATTTTACAGTCACTTACTAAACGGTGTGTGAGGTGGAACCTTACATATGTTGAGGAAGAATCATTTAAAGATGGTGAACAATTTTCATTTTCAAAGTACTTTTTTTTTGGGTGGGGGGGGATGATGGGCTTGGTACCTGCAGTTTTGAAGATTTGTGTGGGGGGTGGCTGCAGTTTTGATAGGTAGATAGATAGATAGATAGACAGACAGACAGACAGACAAACAGACAGACAGACAGAGAAAACAATAAACTAATATGTAAACCACAATAAATGAACACACACACAATTTATTTCACATACAAACAGTCCATGCCTTAAAATAGAGAAAACAGCATTAAACAGAAGCATTCATACTTAGTTGTGTGCATGTAAATAACAACAAAAGGAAAGAAATGACAGAGCCTATAATATTTTTGTGATGTTTATAAAAGAACATCACAAAAAAAATCTGAAACACTTTTACGTATCTTTTTAATTAATAATGTTCCTACCACAGAGGATTTTTTTTCTCTGCAGCCTGAACATCAATACTGTCTGCAGCGACTGGATGTCAGCAGACAGGCTGAGGTAGAGCTGGAGGAGCAGGACAGGTTTTTAAAAAAGGGCTCTGTTCAGGCTGCGATTTGATTGGTTGGCACGTCGCCAGAGCATTGTCACTCACAGAGTGTAAACAAGACTCTGATTGGCTAGCAGCCAGTCCGCATTGGGCTGTCTGAAAGAAAAAAAAAGCAATAACTGGCCCTGCGGTTTCAAGGCGTCCCGGGGTTAGATGATGAAAGAAGATAAGAGGGGACGGTTTCAAGGCGCTCCAAAAGGCGGACCCTTATGGCCCCGGAGTCAGTCGTGTCAAGCACGAAGCGAGGGCAGGGCGCACAGCAGAGAAACTCCCTATTTTCTTTTTATTTCTAAAAGATTGATGTAAGGTAGGATCCTCGTCCAATGCAGTGGCGTGTCACCATTTCAGAAAAGGATCAGCTGGAGCTCGCTAGGCTGTAATGTTGTAGGGAAAGTGAGGAACATGGCAGAGCCGGAGCAGCCAGGAAGGTCGGTTAAAAAAAACAAACGGTGTTTCCACTATTTCACTCCTATTTTTGTACATTTCTGACCAAAAAGGTAGGCCAGTCTATCCCTCTGTGTTTACTGGAACTGTTTTTTTTACTCTTAGCCTTAGTAAACGTTAGTAAATTTTAATGAATTGAACTTAAAAGTACATAAAATTCTAGAGATTAGCCCAGAGCCAACGGCTGCGAGGGGAAGGCTGGTTCTGTAAACTCTTGTTTTTAACACGTCTGGGATAAAGTTAGGATTTGAACTATACTACAGAGGTTAGGCAGTTACATTTAGTATTTTTAGTAGGATTGTGTTTTTTTGTATCGTGTATAAGAAATTTACAGATATTTTATTGGAGAACGTCCAAAAGGATCAATATTTTACACCTGATAGGATATCCTTCTATGGTACAGCCATGGTTATTTTTACTATATATAGTTTATATATCTGTGTGTGTATATATATAGTTATTTATTTATATGCATATGTATACTTTTTTCCTGTATATAGTGCCTTAAATGTGTTGAAAATGTGAAAATAAGGGGAAAGAAGGATTAAACGAATGGAGAAAGTCCTGTCATTGTTGTTTTGTTTTTTTTCCAGATATAATGACTACACCAAGTGCATTTGCGTTAACAGGCCTAATAATGGAAATCTAAGGAGAATGCACACCATATATACACACACAGACACACTCTGTCTCTCTCTCTCTCTCTCTCTCTCTCTCTCTCTCTCTCTCTCACACACACACACACACTTCTGACCGTATGCCAGCGTAAGCTTCCCTATGGCGTGGCATAGTGATAATTGATGCAGAGAGAGTGATTTCTTTTGAACCACACCATTCCCACAAAGAGGATTGTCCTTGAGCAGTGAAGCGTCTCTGACTCACACTCTGCTTCCAGCTCTTATCCACGACCAGCAACCGGAATGGGCTTTTTTTTTTTGTCACCGTTTCAGCTCAACGGACAAGAGCACACGGTGCTCCAGGTCTTCTATTTTTCTGAGGAAAGTATTTGTTTTAGTACGAGACGTCCTGGACATTTTGCAAGCAGTACCTCAACAGCATAAGTAGATGTGAGCATTAAAAAAAAAAGAGAGAAATGCGTACAATTTTTATGGCATAAAATAATTTGGTTTCGCCATCCACACTGATGGTATCAGTATTGGTAGATAATGGCTTTTTTAAAAAAAAAAAAAAGAAATTTCGCTGACATTTAAAATCTATATTTATTGTATTGTAACAAAGCATTGAGGTGGTGCTGGGCCATTGCACTAAAACACCTCCACTTTATTAGTTACACTACATATCCTATAGCGATAAATGTTACATTTCTCTGCACTGCAACTCCAGGTGGATTTAATGATAAATGTTTATAGATCGCCATTTGCACTGGCGATATATAAGGCGATACATATATATGCACGGAAAATATCAGTATCGGCTGATAATTTCTTTATCAATATCGGTGCATCCCTAATTTGGAAATGTGTTTATTATTAAACTGTATGCACTGAAAGAATAAACATTTCAAACATTGCATACGACTCCAGCCTGTATGCCTATATTAAATATCATATGTCATATATAAATATTTGGTACAAGCAAAATAGGGCTTGGCTGAAATTTTACAGTCTACCAATGCAGAGCCCATGCAGTTTTCTGGGATAAACATTGACAGTGTTGATTCTAGAATTAAGGTCCTTATGTATTATTTGTGTTTGATTATTGCTGTAGACATACATTTCCATAATGTTTGGTCCACCAAAGTATGTTTCCACCTCAGCTGAGCCGGATATATTATCCTTTTGGAAAAAATCCATAAAATCTGCACAAATAATTAAAAATGACAGTGCCAAAGATGGGTCAAGATGTGTTTTAACGCCCTTTTGGCTTGTCATATGTCGAGAAGCTCAATGTATGTGGTCTTAGCTAATCATTTTGTTTTGTTATGAAGGACTGCTCCTTTTACTCACCTGTCACGCATTACATTATGCAGCCTCTTTCTTTACAATAGATGCTGTTGCTACACCTGCTACATTTTGTTATGGAGAGCTCTATTAGCACTTTTTCTGTAGCAGCAATGTTTTCGGATAGTAGTTGATTTTACGTGATTTATTAGGATGCCTACCATCAGCATATGTGGGATCCAGGTTCTTCTTAAAGAGAGACTGTTTCTGAGACCACGAGACATGAAACTGATCTCAGACTTTAAATACTGCTTCAATTAATTCTGACCTCTCATAGCAAACTATTTTTACATATATTTCCAGGAATAGGCCCATGTATCACAGGCCCAAATAATCTGCCCTTTTTTCCCATGGTGTATATTTTTTGTGTGTGTGTGTGTGTACAGTATTTCTGCATTTATGAACAGCTGCAGAGAAGGTACATCCTGCAACCCCATGGACATATGAACTGAATGGCACCATGAGACTTCTTGGCATGAGCAGAACCTAGTAGCGCTGTTCTTGTGAAAAGGTGTATGGTAAGACGGTGGCAGTTTAGATCATCAGGCATAAATTAATTAAAAAAGATCTTGATAAAGAGTCTTTTGACAGTTCTTTCCATTTGAAATAGAAGGCCATTTGTACCATATGTTGCCTGCTGAGCTAAGTGGAAATTAGCTGGTTACAACTGCGTCTATTTTTAAAGCTGGACACACAAAGTACAAGGCTTTTCATCACAAATTCTACCTAAATTTGTCAGATTGACATTTTAAGGTCATCAAATCAATTAGGCTACATTTCATTATGAATGGCCATACAGCGCTGAATTAAATTGAAGAAGGTCTCCAGTAAAGGTCAAAGCCTTTGTCATTGTCCAATATCTTTTATAATACTTGTAAATTAATAAAAAAAACAAGACGTTGCTCTACATTTTTTTATTGTTTTTTTTTTAAACTTTTTACAATTCCTGTCTTGTTTCTTCCACCAACTATGCAAAGTAATAGACCAAACGTAAGCTCGTCACTGCAGGTTGTCAAAGGTAATCACACAGCTTATAGTCCCTGAAATTTCAATCATAGCTAAATAGACTGGAATACCTTTATTTTTTTAAAATAGATGTGGTATCAGACGTCTGCTTGAATAGCTGTGACATTAATTCATTTGGAGTTGAGCTTTTTTTTTTAATTTTTATAATGTTATTTTATTTTTATACAGAGTATATGATCTCAAGTAGAGGTAGCTGGTGGCATGCCATGGGGTGCAGGAGTGGCTGCTATGAAAGATATAAGCAGGAGTGTGTGTGTGGTGGAAATAGAAGCTTGTTTGTTGGATGGGCCTGTGCTCTTCTGTCCGACACCCACAGGATGTGACACGAGGCCAAAGGCAGTCCGGAGGAAAGAGAACAATACGTGGAGGAACCAGCGCAGCCACATGCTCATTAGCTTCCTTCATCAGCCCGGCCACTGAAAGAGAGACCACAGTGAGAGAAATATAGGGGGATCCTGGAGCGTGAACAATACTAGGATAGATGGGGCAAAGGACCCTGTAAAAGAAAGAAGGGGCGATTAGTTGTTTTTATGTGGCGATCCTCTTGGAACACTGCTGCTTTGTGCTGTCGTAGAACACTGAGGGCCTGTGTGTCCATGTGAGCGTAAAGCTGGCGGCCATTGTGGGAGATTTAAAGCGAGAGTCACCTTGAACAGATATTTGGGTAAATAAGAAGTAAATGTCTTAATTCATGCTGTATCCACACTCCTGAAAATAAGGGTCCCCAAATCACTCGCTCAGTGATTGCTCAGGTTGTAGGAGAAACTTTTATTTACTAGGGTCTTACAATAAAGAGGCTCTTCATAATTGCCCATTTCATTCTTGAGAGAAAAGTGGTTCTACGGCATCACAGCAAGGAGCCCTTTTTAGCACCAATTTATTGGGGCGTGGGGGAGAAGAGAAACCGTACGATGGTTTAGGCAGGGTCACCGCTTGTTTTCTGTCCCATGTACGTCCAAACATATCTTACCCCATAAGATGTGAAGGTTTCTAGTTCTAATGAGAATATTTCTCCACAAATTGTTGCAATTCTGCTGAGAATGTCCCTTTTCATAGGTGTGAAATAGCTGATCACATTTGCATTATTTTGAATGACACTAATCCAGTAATGTCACGTCGTAGGCTGCATTCATCAACAACATGACGCTCTGTCGGACAGTGAGAGTGGCAGCCAGGCTATTTCATCAATAACCTTCATTCAGCACAGAAGAAGAATCCGAAGGCATACATTCCGCGGACACGCCACTGACAAAGGCAGAGTGAAGGAGAAATGAATGCAGAGCAAGCCCAGGATACCGTATGTTTCTGAGGTTGCATCTTATGCCTAGTGGAAAGCCTAGAGATAGCCCGGGGTGCTCCTACAGGACAACACGCTGTGTTCAGCCAGGATGGATGCTCATACCTCTTTTTTTTTGGGGCGACTGCACTTCCTTCCTCTGTTTTCTTTTCAAAGCTGACATCTTACTGGGGTTTTTTTTTTACACGCAATATTTACATTCTCGTTCTCACACTCCCTTTTTTCCCCCTCAACCAACAGCGTATGAAAAAAGTTAAGAAATCTCTACCTCGAGAAACACAGGGCCCCCCCCCCCCCCCTCAAGCTCCACTCAAGAGAAACTATAAAAAGATATCATGTTAAATCATTTCATTCCAGTCCTTCTAAATGTGAAAGTCAAAGTAAACACGTATCTGGTGGTTGTATACTTGAGCGTGTACAGTTTCTGAGTTACAGCTCATAAATGCACTACTTGTTTAGATAGTCTAAGCTACTGCTCCTCATTTCAGGGAGGCTTACAGATTCAGTAGATTTTGTTTAAACTGTTACATGGACTTTTGATTACCATGGACATAAGCAATCACTGTTGCTGAGAAAGTAATCACAATGCTAGCACGCATTTTAATAACTGCTCTCTCAAAAGTGATAATCGGAGTCGTCATGCCCATAATTCTTTCTAATCATCCGTGTGTCGGCTGAGTAACAAAAACAATTTACAACATGCTAGTCCTATTGTTCCTCAATTCGTTTTCTAGATCTTTAGTCAACACTCTTAGAAATATCCCACGGAACATGCATGACCCACAGAGGAAATATGATGTATAAGCCCAGCAATACTCTGAAGGGGATGCTTGTATGTTCTTTAAGGGCCTATATAATGGAATACCAAAATTCATCAGCTCTCAAAATTCATAGCATATAAACACTTTGCAGGTCTACAAAGTCCATTTTCAGTTAACATTATTTTACGATGTGACTAAAACCAGCACCTTTCTTTATATTTAATTATTCAGTATTGAATGAGGAGAACAATACACAGCCGCCACTCAAAAGACATATTTACAAATATCAGTCTCATTTAATTCTCTTTGAATTAAACAGTCTGTTTTTGTTACTGACAGATATGTAAATGATCTCTGTTCTGATTGGATGACCTGAACTATGCCTCATTCCAAAAGCAGTCTATCCCGAAGCACTCCTTATAACTTGAGCACGAATTGGCAGAGCCAGTCTGCTACAGGCTGGATCAACAGAAATATGTCAATGTGTTGTTTTTTTTGTAATATTACGACAACAGTAAATTTGGAACAGGGTGTTTTTGCTGCAGTTTTCATATATGGGCCGTATGGACCGGGGAGTTAATGATACGTTTTGAAACTTTGACAGTGTTTATGTACACTGTCAATCTTTTTTATTAAAAAAAATTGTTTTCCCCTTATAGCCACAAAAACAAAAACAGCCTGTTTAATTCTAAGAGATTTAAAGTGGTTGGAAAATGGTGATGTAGAAATAAATTAAGACTGTTTTTGGTACATAAAACCACAAAAACATAAGTCATATAAGTAGACCTCAGGGGACGTGTGTAAATGTACTGACATGCATAAGTGAGAGTGTACTGCAGGCAAAAACCTCTTTCAAAACTTACAGTTGGCAAAAAATCGAATACTCAGAAATCCAGCGTTCAAAAGTGAAGCACGGGACTTATGGACATGTACTTTGTTATTTGCAGCCACTGGGAACAGTTTAGACATTTAATTATTTAAAAAAAAATAAAAAATCACGGCCCAAGGGCCTGTCTGCTTCTTATTTCAATACTCCCACTCATATGCACACACTCACACAATGTATAGCTAAGGGAGAAAACTCACAAAATGACCTTTCAGACGAACTTTTAAAGTCCTGATTGTTATGAGGAGTTAATCCAGACATTTTTAAACAAAGGAGTGTTTCACATTTTATATTAACCCTTTCAGAGATTCTGGAGAGGAGCTACAGCTGGGGGCAGTAAGTGCACTGTGGACCCTCCAGCTTTAGCTGGTCTACCCTCCTCCAAACAAAGGAGCCAAAAAAGGTTGTTTAGAGTGATCATTTGGTTAATGAAATGCGTACAGATGCAGGAAGAACCTTCTACCAGTTAAAGCCCCCCCCCTCCCTGGACCACACAGCCAGGCCAAGAACCACTGAAGCACCTTTATGTTTAAGATCGCAGCTTCTCTGTAGTAGAGCTGAGCGGAAGCGGTGGGAGAGGACCCCGTGCTGGACGCCAGAGCAGTGGCGCTGAAGCTCGTGCAGTGGGGGTGGGGGTGGGAGGGGTGGTCCCTTCAGAGAGAGGCCAGGCTGTTTCATCAGCTCTACATTTTAATTGGCTCTTGGCACCCTGGTGTGTCAGCATGGCAGTGATGTGGGCTCCTGCAGCACCTTCCAAATTAAAATCATTAAGAATTCCAAAGTGCATTAGACTGCAGTACATCTATGTGTGTGTGTGTCCCAGTATCTTGATTTCTGGACTAGACCATCCAGGTTGCTTTTTCACAGTTGTATTATCATCTTGCACTATTGATGAAACAGTCAGATGCCTAGTTTGCATTGTCAAATCGATCAAAAGTGTTTCACAGTGTGACCTAATCTACATTATTATCTCCCCAGGGATAAAGAAGGTGTTGTGTGTCCTCTTAGAAGACTCAGGACGTCGAACAAAGGAGGTTTTGAGTCTCCTCAATATCCCCCCCTTGCCCCTGGAGGCACACACAGACAACGCAGTGCTTCATTGGCCTAATAAAGATGGTAAAATGTGCCGAAGGACTTTCTAGGAGATCCAGGGCCTATCATGAAGGCATTCTGCAATAGAGAAGCTGATTTTAAAGTAAGAAAGATTATATATAGATTAATTTGTCCAGATTATAGTGTGGTCACTCCTGTTCGTTAATGTGAGCATAGACTTCTTCATAAGGGCAATGAATTTTTATACCATACCTAAAGTTTCAATAATTTATATTTTTGAAAGAATGGTTAAAATGTGGATTTTCAAAGACATAGCACAGAGCGTTTCAAGAGACAGGAAGACAATCCGAAGCAGAACAATGGCTCATTTATGTGAGGACTAAAGGGGAGCCATGGGGGTCTGTCTCGCCTATTCGTCAGAATTATGGCCCTGTATTTTGAAGGATGTTTTAAAGAAACACATTCAGATCAACAACTAATAAACCACAACAATTCACCTCAAGTCAATGCTGAGCATTGTTCTGAGAGAAAATGGGCAAATGGCTGTGCACAACAAGGACCTGCTTTCAGACTCCCCCAAGAACAAGAGCTACTGTACTTCACATAATGAAAAAAGGGCATTTTAAAAAAAAAGAGAGGAGAGGCAGGGACACTGACGTGCAGACATGCTGCATGCGCTCCCAGATTAACACACCGTTTTACTATGCTTCAGCCCCAAGGCCTGAGGCAAAAACAGAGGCCCTAGAGTCCCAGAAGAAATCCTGACATGATCAAGACGAAAATGAGCAACAAGTTTGTCGCCCGCTTCATCTACCGGTGCGGTCCGTCAGATGAAACCGAAAACCACGAATGCAGGTCAAAAGAGGTGGGGATTATCAGTGAGAGGCACCATCATCAAATCAGATTACGTCACATTAGCATTTCGAAACAGAAACAAAGCATAGCTGCAAAATACATTTTGTCTTTCAGTGATACAACAAAATTAGATCCCCAATGCATATCTGTTTCGAAGCATTTGGTTTAAAAAGTCCTTTTTAAAAAATCCCAATAAACTCACTTAATATTTTTGGTCTGATACCTGAAACATTTTCATTCATTCTTATGAGTCTCCAGGCCTAACTGTGTGTGTGTGTGTGTAAATATATAGATAACTACTTTTACATTATATATATATATATATATATATGTATGGATATATATATATATATATATGTATGGATATATATATATATGTATGTATATATGTGTG
>JBBPCZ010000028.1:1266198-1285191 GCA_037974445.1 Brycinus macrolepidotus
AATTAGTGTTTTAACACTAACTTAACACTACTGCCCAGTAGCAAACAACTTTTAAGTATAATTTTCTCAGGTGCCTAAGACTTTTGCACAGTACTGTATATATATATCTGTGTGTGTGTCTGTGTGTGTGTATATATATATAATAGAAATGTAGTTATCTACACATAGTTATACAGCACTGAATACATATACTTAATACTTTGATCCTTCAAATTGAAAGACTGAAAGCTGAATATAATAATCATTTTATCTGTTTATTAATTAGTGTTGCTGATTTGAGCTAAAGAAGAAGCATTAGAATGGACCTACTCTTGCTTACTGGAACACAGTCTTCTGCTACCTGACTCCAGCCTCACGTGCTCACATCACTGCTAAAGGCGCTGATGTCTGTCCATGTTACTCATCGGTTTCAGCTCGGTACATTCAGAATTACCAATGGCTAAACTCACTGCAGAAGCATTTTTAATAAACATTACAAAAACTACAGTACGGATAAGAAGATGATGTAAACAGAGGATCTTTTTTCTGATACTGTAATACTTTGAATCAAGTGTTACACTCAATCAAAACATGAAGTGCCAGAAATAAACACATGCAGTATGCGATGTTTGTGGAGACTGAACACAAAAATAGGGATAAGAACAAGATCTGAACTGAAGTTTATTTATTTATTTATTGAAAGTACGTTCTACTGATTGTTGACATGATATGTGCATCACGTCTGTAAGAAACAGCCGTGCACACAGACCACAAAATGTGGGCTTTCATTTTAGAAGGGTTAAAGTGGCTTGATTCAGTACTAGGAGGATGATCCGGAGAACAGTAATAATGTATGTTGGCCTAGTTTAACTTAGAAAGAAGCACTGATGTGCCAATACTCTTGTGTAAAAATGCATTATCGGACCTGCCATGTGTCTTTCGCCATCACTGTTGCACTGTTGAGATTAAACAGTTCCAGGCATTCCTTAAGTAAAATATTGTGCACCTTTCGTACTTGTTCCCATGTGTGATCCCATTGTTATTATTATTATTATTATTATTATTATTATTATTATTATTATTGTTGTTATCATGATGATGACGATCATTCTTATTGTTTTTGTTGTTGTCGTTGTTGTTGTTGTTATTATTATTATTATTATTTAATGCTGTGCTATTGTGATACACGCTGGTCTTTGTTCAGGCTTGGCATGTATTTCCTGTGAATCTCCTGGAGCTGCTACTGAGACTGTATGCATTGCATGTGCTATTGTGGAAAATGCATCAGACCAATGGAGCTATTAGGTCTTCATAGTATACTGCTAATGCTTTCTCTCCCTCCCTCAGCAGGAGGGCTGGTTATGAGCACTTTGGCTTTTATAGGCCGCAGAAGGTCTGTAGAGAGTTAGAGGATGGTATTGTTTTAGAGCAGGAGGTGTAATGATGTGAGGCCTGTCCATTAGTTTTTTTTTGTACAGCCCCAAACATCTTAAACTCCACGTACACACTGCTCTATTTTCAAACTGTGGTCTGGACCTCGCTCAACTTGATACTTGCTGGATCTGAAGACATGACTGGGTGTCCTCCGTGCTGTGGGCAAGCCTGTCGAGTCTGCCGGACTGCCTCTCCCTCGTCGACTCTGGATTCAAATATAGATGTTGCGAAATGAGGAGATTGTATAGGAGGTCTTTTTCACTATTATTTGCCTTGACCAACATTGGGATCCTCCCTTTGCAGGAATGCGTGGCTGGTGGGCAGCCCTGGGCGTGAGCTCTCCACCCTCACATCAGCTTCAGTTTATGGACATCGGGAACGGGAAGACAAGAAAAAAGATCCACCTACGATCTTAAAAATAAAAGTGCCAGGAGTGATGTTACAGAAGAACCACCTTCAGCATGCTAAAGAAGCTTTCAGTGGATGATTCCTAGGAATACTTCAGCGTTTTTCCAACCAAACCTCTTTCTGCCTCTTCTGTGGCCTGTAGTTGATTACCACTGCATAGATTTTCCATATGCTTCCCTGTACTTAAATTAAAATGTATACAATTTTCACAAATTCCATTTACCACAGATATAGTAGATCAGCAAAGACATGGAGTCCAAATTTTGCTTCTTTAGTTTAGAACTGGAGCTACGAGGCTAACTCTGCTATCGTACACTAGAAGTCAATAGTCACCCAAATTGTCTCCATAAATACAACCCCAGAACTTCTTTCAACCTGCTCAAAATTCATCCACTTCTTCATTAAGGTGGGCCAGACTTATGAATGTGGTTTAGGACACAGTAATAAAAAGAAACAAAACTTTGACAACAGACTCTGTTTTCACAAACAAGCTCAGGTGTAAGACTCCTGATCTAGAATCAGTTTTTGTGACAGTGACCATAATAGATACGAAGGAATCAGATCCAAGATTAGTTTGTGAATGCTAACGTTGATGTTGTCTAAAACGGCTGCCTGTAGTAGTGAAGTTTTGTTCATTTTTATAGCTCACAGTAAGTCAAACTATGACCTAAAACTCATCCACAATTCTGTGCCACCTGCCCAAGCCGTCACCTCAGTGAAGTCATTACCACAGAGAAGCACCTGGGACACTGCTCATACCATCTGACCCATCGAAAATCTTTTATACCAATTATGTGTTATATGTTAGACTAGGGGCCCCACGGTGGCACAGTGGGAAGCACTGTTTCCTCACACCTTCAGGGTTGGGGGTTTGAATCTGGGTCCTGGCTTTGTGGAGTTTGTATGTTCTCCTCGTGGTGGTGTGGGGTTTCCTCTGGGGTCTCTGTTTCTCCCACAGTCCAAAGACATGCACATCAGATGAATTGGGGATTCTAAATTGACCGTAGGTGTGTGTGTGTGTGTGTGTGCGCGCCCCCTGCAGTAGGCTGGTGCCCCGCCCAGGGTGAGTCCGTGCCTTGTGAACCTAGTAAGGAATAAGCGGTTACAGAAAATGAATGAATGTTAGATTAGGAATGTTCTGTAAAACAGTTATTATTCAAAATACCATTACCATCAACAATTCAGATGACTGTAATTATTTAAAAAAAAAATCTATCAACTGAATTCATCCCCCCTCAAACACTGAAAGGGGACACATCCCCCCCTGCCCCCACCAAATCTGGGCAAAATTGTCTCTTACCTATAGGTAAAACTCAGTTTCATTAAATGTGTGAGTTTAATAAGTTACATTCTGTAAAAGGGAATAATCTAAAAAAGCACAGGCTGCAGTGACTGCAAGGGGAAACTTCTCAATTCTGAAGGCGTTTTTGGGCTGCTTCAATTTTTCTGCAGGCAAACTTCTAAATCATAGCTGGCTTTACAGATGGCATTACAGCCCCAAACTGCAGCACATTCAACTTTTGTACTTTGTGAAGTCCTTCATTTACAGACAGTTGAATTCTGTAGTGTCTGAATTACCATAAACACTAGAACTTAAACTACATTGCAGTTTTCACGACTACACTGAGGAGCAGTGGAAAAATGTTTGGTATTGGTTTCACTATTTTGTATAAAGAGTTCAAGAATTAAGTAACTGACTAAACTTACCACAGGACTCCCAAGTGGCACAACCATCTAGTCACTGGCCCTATTAGCGTGACATCACAAGCACGTGCTGGCCTTCACCTTCCGAGTGTTGGTAGTATTGTGGGACTGGTGAAGATCTACTAACTATCGGGTGGAACTGGACACAACTACTTTAGGGTGATTACTTTTGACTTTTCTGCATTCATCATTATTTTTACTAGCATGTGGTACATACCCTCAGATTTTACAGTACTGCACTGATAGGGTTCTTTAGGGAAGCAAAGGTGCTTCTTCTGTGGCATTGCTTCGAAGAACCCCTCTGCCAGCGGTATTTTTGTGCCGACTTTTTGTGTGTGTGGTATCTTGATGGGGTTCTTGGCAAAACCGGGCAGGCGGGTCAAGGCAAGGCCCAGGCAACATGCAGGGAAAGGAGAGTGAAAAATGAGTGTGGAGATGAGAGAGGGTAGGGTGTCTCTTCAGCCGTCGTTTCCTGTCCGGAAAAATCCATTCATCATTTTCACATCTCTCTGTCACGGCTCACTTTGGCAATGAGGGAGACTGTGGTAACGATGACACAAAGGATTGATGAGGTGCAGTGGGGGGGGGGGGGGCTGGTGGGTGTGTATGGTCAAACCAGATGTGGATTGCTGGATTGAGAGATGGGGGAAGGAGTGAAAAAGACTGACCCCCTGAAGGTCAGAGTGATGTCCAACCCCCCACCCCAATTCCAGTTGCCTCATGACGATGGTCAGAACAGATTGTGAAGAAAAAAATGTGTAAGCGGTGAATGTAACTGATATTTGATCATCCGAGATTTAGGACTTGCATCGCTGTATCTTTGCAGGATCCATCAAAATCCGGACACGCTACACGACGAACATCTGGCGGCTGGACACGTCCGTTGAACACTGCACCTGCTCAGATGTAGCGTCGTTAAACAGGGGTGTATCCACAATCTACATTGATTATTCTTACCCACACAAGTCTGTAGACCTCCACAGATAAATGCTTCTCTACTTGGATATTAATTTCTTACCACATGAATCCCCTGTGCTACAATCAAAGAAAGATAGCGAGGGACATCTGAAGAGGAAAAATATATTTGTAGCAATCAGGAGCAGATTAAAGTCAATGAGAAGTCAAGTATTCACTTTTCAGCAGGGTCCAAAATTGAATTTGCAGTCAAAATGAGACTTTCATAAATGAGTATTGCAAGCACAAGACTCCCTCTACTGGAGAAAGGTGCAACCATCCCCGAAAAGATCTTCTGGATTCAAAGGTAATGTTCCTCAAATGATCTTCAGTATCTAAACACCACATTAGTCCAAGTTGTTTAAATGATTACTAATAAAAAAAAGGTTCGGCTTGTCAAAATGACTGAAGATCTTTTCCCCTCTGCCTGTCTGGCATCGGGCACGAGTGTGTGGCTCCACTAACTCAGTAGCTGATCAGAACCAGGTGGGGAGTTTTTGCATATGCTTTCCATTTGTGCGGGTGGAAAATGGGCCTCAATTAAAACCAAATGCAGTAACTGTCAGTCGGGCGAAGTGGTGAGCTACGTCAAAGACGCTCCCCTCTCTGTGGGGAAACAAAAACAAGGATAAAAACAACTACCCAAGCTTGCAACTGCTCACCAGGGAAATCAAACGCTTTATAGAGCAAGTCAAGAGAAGGGCCGTCGTATTCAGTTTATTGTTTTACTTCAAATCGGGGTTAACTTGAAGTCAGATATGCCACATTCAGGGGTCCGACGGAGTCAAGCAGCAATAAGCACTGCCGTCATGACTGTTGAGAAGATGGGGTCACACACAATCTATTCAGTCTCAGCTTTCGTGCTGATTGAGAGCTCAACAATGGGAGTCAAAAGAGGAGGGGGGCTGTACCAGCTGCTCAGATTGTTAACATACAACCATTAAGATTAAAGACTTCCAGGACACAGACCAAGAGTAACAACTTTCCTTTGTGTTCACTGGCCAAAACTAAGGTAGGTGTCTTCAAATGAATTTTCATGCATGTCTTCTAACAACCTGATAGGGATTCCAGTGTGAATAAAGGACAGAATGAAGGCCATCTGTCCTGGTTTTGTGTTGTGACTGGTCAATTTTTAAGTCTTTGATCTAATGCCCCCTCCTATTACAGTGAATAGATTGCTGATATTACTAATTACCATGGGTAATAAAATGACCAAGTCATTATTACACTAGCGTCCATAATACTATTGATGACAACATTCACCATAACTGTTAAATCGTGCGACAGTGCTGATATGCACTCTTTACAGTGAAGACGCCTTCTGGCTGATACTATGGAAAAAAACATTTTAGGTTCCCTGAAGATACTTTCCATGAAGTTGTTTATAATGAAACATTAAAGGGCAATAAAAGTCTATTTATGGCATTTCTCCAAAGAGCCCCTTTTGACACCTTCAAACTAATGGTTCTGGGAAAAGTCAAATTTACACAACTCTCTTACAAGAACTGGAGCAACAAGGCTGATGTGGCGAACAAACACAAGAAGTCAACAGTAACCCAAATCACCCAACATTAAAGATGCAATTTACACAACAGAATATAATCCAATAACCCAGCCCTGCATTAAAATCCCCTTCAAAAAGGAATGCTTTGTGGTACACTTCAAACACACACAAGGATACTACTTCTTGACTTATTTACCTTTTTCACAACTTCCACTGGAACATACAACACCCCCTAATCAAACTCAAACTTTTTAGACCACGATGCATTCCACATGCCACCCATTTACAATACGTGCAATTCATGCCTTGTGCTGTGGCCAAACTGGTGGGGAGGACTGGTGTCATTAGTGCAGGGAAACATCCAAAACACCTACATGGGGGTGGAGGGGGGCAGATAGGAGGAGCAAGTGGCAAGGAAACATGAACGGGAAAATGAAGGAGGAAAGATCCGGAGATAAGGTCAGCGAAAGGAGGAGTAGGAAGAAGAAATGGAAGGATCTGCTGTAGTGTAACGTGTTGCCAGGGCCTTGTCAGAATGGCTGTCTTCTAACCTGGGCATTTCCACACCATCATCTGTAGTTAATGAGTCTCGTTTGGGCTCCTGTCTGTGCCCACTGCATTTCTTCAACAAAGAGGAACTCAGGGTTCATCCAACTGCCGGGAAGCCTTCAAAGGAGGCTGCAAATTAAATGCAATCTGCCTGTTTGTCAACAGGGATGTTGGAGGCAGAACTTAAAGCAGCTGGGAGCTCCTTCAGCAACGAGGCAGCCATCTGAGAGAACGGTCGGTAGCTGACTGCCCTCATTTCTGCAGTGGAACTGGCGGTTTTTATATCTAAGCGAACACATTGACAAACGTCATATGACTGTTTACCACATTCATTTTCTTTGTATTTATTCTTTTTTTTTTTTTTTTGGAGAAAATAAAACTTACTGCCCAGCTAAACAGCTTTTAAATATAATTTAAAAGACTAAGCCTTTTGCACAGAACTGTACACAGACAGAGAGGGAAGGGGGGGGGGGTTCTTCTCTTCATTTATACAGATGGCAGTGGACCATGCCTTCTTTCTTCTCTGTAGATTGAGTGAAAGCCAAGATGAAATCATGGCGACAGATTCAAGATTGGAGACAGAGAGTGCAGGGTAGCGAGAAGAATTTGATTTGGAGGGGGGGAGGGCATCTGGCCTTTGCAACCAAGCACAACACGGCATTGTGTCGGGGCAGTGAGGACGAGGGAGCGTGTGGGGTCGTGGCAGTTGGCTCAGGGCAGAATCAAACAGGCGTGGAAGTATTATAGGAGGGGTCAGTACCGGAGAGGCAGAGCCCCCCCTCACGCCACACCTGGGACAGCACAGATGTGCTCCCGGCTCCAGCTGTGCCAGATGTGTGTACAACCATCTGTTCTGTGGGTGAGGGTGTTTGTGTGTGTATTAGGGAGGGAGAGCCGACAAGAGAAGAGAGAAAGAGTGACTGACCTGGAGTTAATGTATGCCTGTATACTGTAATACATTACACTCAAAAGTGTAGAAGCAGCCTTTTAAATATTCAGTCTTTCCAAGTCTGCAGAACCTTCCAGTTCTGATTAAGCCCAGTAACAGATGACAATTAAGGCAAGACTACAGGCAGGAATTACTATTTTGGTCCGGAATTTTGGATAATTTACATCTATAAGTATTTTCTTAAACTGTAATAAAAATGCTAAAACTCAACAGAAATATATTTATTTCAGCATTTTTACTAGATGCCGTGTCCATTTGTTTCCGACTGTGTTTCCCAAAATTTTGCAGCCTTAATGAAGGCTTAGCTCCATCCGCACTCGTCACAATCATGTTGTCTAATATTAAACCAAATTAAAATCTAATTAGAATATTCAAATATGTCTATTTCTTTTGCGCTAATGGCCACTTCCAGAGCAGTCCGCATACTTGCCAATAAAAAAAACCATTTTTTTCTGGGGAGAAATTCTAGCTTTAAATGAAGAAACCGTTGAGAATACCTATATTGTATATTATATTGAAGTTAACGGTTAATAATGTGATGAATTATTCAGGACGTTCATTTTTTAATGCCCTTAAACCGTTTTCCTTTTTCGACCATTCAAACCACTAATAGTAGTCCAGACTGAAACTCAGCTGCTTGTGTTATGTGTTACTATGGCTATCCATGCTATCTGTGACTGTAGCTGTCTCATTCAATTACAGGGTGCTTCTTATTATTTAAATTGTGCATCTTCATTTTCTCGATCGGGATCTTTTCCTCATGTTTTAGTTCTTCCTCCAGCATAAGAAGCTTTTAAGGTGAGACACTATAGGTGTATAGGCCAGCTTTTTAAAACAACACAGCGACTCTTTGTCAGTTGATAAATGATGTGCACTAAACACAATCCACTGTTATTACTAAACAATGTTCAGATCATTTTAATACAAAATCTGACATAAATTCAGGTACAACCAATATAAAGAATATAAAGAATGAAAAGAAATCTTTTAATTAAATACTTCAGAATAAGCTTAGGATTGAACATGTAAAATTGGACATGGGGAGCACAGGCTAGCCCATATGTTACAATCCCTCAGAGGAGCAACTGCAGCACAAATTGCTAAAAATGTTAAGGCTGGCTAAGATAGAAAGGTGTCAAAACACACAGTACATCGCAGTTTGCTGCGTTTGGGGCTACATAGCCAGAGACCGGTCAGAGTGCTTATGCTGACCCCTGCAATGCCTACAATGAGCGCATCAGAACATCAGAACCATGGAGCAATGGAAGAATCTGGCCTGGTCTGATGAATCATGTTTTCTTTTACGTCATGTGATCAGCTAAGTGTATCTGCATCACTTACCAGGGAAAGAAGGCAAACAGGCGGAGGCAGCGTGATGCTCGGGGCAAAGTTTTGCTGGGATAACTTGGGTCCTGGCATTCATGTAGATGTTACTTTGACATGTACCCCCTACCTAAACACTGTTGCAGGTCAATATTTGAAAGAAAGAAAGTGATCATTCTGAACACGCCACAGCACACAGTGTGAACAGCACGAAATTCTTCCTCTGCATTTAACCCATTCACCAAGTGAGGCAGCGGGCAGCCGGGAACACAGCGCCCGGGGAGCAGTGCGTGGGGACGGTACCTTGCTCAAGGGTACCTCAGAGGTGCCACAAGCAGTCTTGGGAATCGAACCCACGACATTCTGATCGCAGGGCGAACGCCCAAATCACTGGGCCGCCAGCTGCCCCACTGCACGACAACGGTATTCCCTAACAGCAGTGGCCTCTTAAAACAGGCTCCCTGCCACTCTGCAAAAAATATCAGAACATAACAAACAAAGTAACATAACAAACTTCAAGGTGTTGACTTGGTCTCCAAATTCCCCAGAGCTCAATTTACTAACTACAGTAGTCCAATAAACCAGTCTGATCCATGGAGGCCCCACAGTACTTACAGGTCCAACTGCACCATTTTAGGCAGGTAGTTTTAATGTTACAGCTGATAGATGTAACAAATGTCATTTTCAGTACTCCATCTTAAAGTGTGGAATAGAGATGAAATATGTCTATATGGACCATTAAACCAAGAGAATGATCTGCTGCTTTTCAGGGCGAGTGAATGAGAGTAATACACTGCAGAGCTAAGTCCAACACAATAAAAGGGGAATTCAATAGCCCAGACTTGCTACCCCTTCATAAACCCTGGACCAAAGGACGTATATTAAGGTGGATGGAAAAATGAAACCGATCAATTAATGCCCCTTCACTGACAGCCATTGACAGCGAGTGATGCTTTCAAACCGTGTTCAGGCCTGAACTCAGCAGGCCTCCCTGGGCTCCAGCACTGAGGGTGAGTGGACTCTGTTCAGCTACCGCTGAAAGGCTGGGTACTGAATGAAAGCATTCAAGGCAGCGTCATCTCTTTAAATGGCAATGAAAATAAAGAGAAGGGAATAGTAGGTACTAATTCTGGGGCAATGGGGAAGAAAACCAACAGAGCGAGACAGAGGGAGCAGGAGCTCACGCTGCACAGAAGGACTTCATAAGGTTTAGTAGGCACTCCACTCGAATATATGGCGGTTGTAAATTCTCCATTTAGTGTTGCTCAGGTCTGTCATTTTAACTTGCCGCCATAAGAGAGAGAGAGAGTTTTACTGAAAGATCAGGTTTGCTGTCATACAAAACCAACCTGAATTCCAGCGTGATACAAGTGTCACAGCAGGAATCGTTACCAGTGGGGTCACCCTGGGGCTGGATGCTCTCTTACAGCTCCAGTCCTGGCTACCCACTGCCCTATACAGTTCCAACTTTTCCCCGCCCCACCACACCTGATGCAGGTCATCAGATAATTAAATGACATTATGAACTGGATCAGGTGCATTGGAAAGAAAAAATAGTAGAAACTATACAGGCCAGTTGGTCTCCAGGACTGAAGTTATAAATAAACAGAAAATAAATGCGATGAAGTGTTCAGTAACTACTATTAATATTTCAGTATCTAGTAGGTGTGTGCTGTCACTGAGTATTCGATTGGCACACCCCTGTTAGATACTGAATTATTCAGTAACTATTATGAATAATTCAGTATCTAATAGGAGTGTGCCTCAAATGGCTCCCTACGTCCTACAGAGTACAGAATCTATCTGTTAATCTATCGGACATGGAAAGGTGATATTGTGCCACCCCAGTTTCTACAATAATATTAATTATTTGTTTAAAACTATTATTGATATAGTATATACTGTTAATTCTTCAGTGTCTGATACTAATTAACCATTAAAAACTGTGAATGATATAGCATTTACTGTTAATTCTTCAGTATCTAATACTTACTAACCATTAGAAACTATGAATGATTTAGGATTTATTGTGAATTATTCAGTATCTAATATTTATTAACTGTTAAAAACTAGGAATGATTTATTATATTTAGTATTATTTAGAATTATTTAGTAACTACTATGATTTATTAGCGAACTACTGTGAATCACTGAGCAATTACTAATGCCTGTAGTTCTGTAGTTATGAGAGTAAGGAATTGAAGTTTGGACCCACAGTAGGCTTTTTAAAAGGTTTTATAGGGGCCCACACTTTTGTGCTACATTTCAATTTGTCTCCACCTGGTCATTTATTACTAGTTGTAAACGTGTGCCGGCTAATCTGAATGCACGCTGTGAATCCAGAAGCAATTTTTCATGAGATCTGCTTCTGCGTATAAAGTCTAATCACTTGTATGGATATGCTAAATACCCCCCATCCCCAGTCAAAGCTATCACTACTCGCACAGACTCCAACAGAAACTGTTGTTCCTACTACTGCGAACTAGAGACCTAGAGACTCCTGCCATAAAGACCAGCTCGACTCGACTGTGCATCAGTGATTGAGTCTGTACACTAAGATCTGTTGTTATTAGTCGTCTCCATAGTGTTTTTCCTTTATTCTGTCTCGCTATCCAGTGACAGCCAGAGGAGGATGAATTCTCCTTTAGAGTCTTGGTTCCTCCCGAGTTTTTCTAGCCTCTCTTACCTTTGTCTTGCTCTCCAGCGGCCCAGACCCAGTTTCTGTAAAGCTGCTTTGTGAAAACATCAGTTGTAAAAAAGCACCTCATTAATTAAATTTGACTTGAATTGACAATGTAAACATTAGTGAATGAGCTTGTTTGTTCTTGCAGGTCAGTTTGGAATTTATGGATGTTGCAGATGTTGCTGTGAACTTCTGTCCATCTGTGTTTTCCCCATGCTTGCCATACGTTTGTGCATGTAAAAAGCAGCCTGTGCCTCATTCAGAAGAGCCACAGTTGGGCCTGACCTTTACAGGGCTCGATTCAAAGAAATAATCTGCAAACCAATCGGCTTGCCCATTTTGGAATGAAGATCTTAAGTTAAGTCAGGACTTGAAGGGACTGTCACCCCTCAATCAACACCCCTCTGCCCTAAGTGCACTGTCATACATCCATGCATACGCTATATCACACTTTAGTGGCCACACCCTGAAATGGTTATTCAAAGGGTTCTGTTGTGAAGGCACTAGATCTTCAGTTCTGTAAAAAGTGCGCGTCAGCTCCTGATTTCCTCTATTTCCTGCATATGTATCACACTAAATAGTTACAGGTCCTCATACAACATGTAATATAAGACAATGAGATCATGAGGAAACATGAGCTTATAATAATCGTTTCATTTATTAAAAGACAAAACATTCTACAACACCTACTATCACCTGTGTTAGACAAAGTAATTGCCCTCTAACTGTTTGTGCCACCTTTATCAGCAACAACTGCAACCTAATGTCTGTAACTGGAGATTATTCTTATATATTGCTGTGGAGGAAATTTTGTCCACAGATTGCTTGAAGTCAGCCACACTGGAAGGCTTTCAAGCATGATCAGCCCAGTAACCCAACTGTGCTTGACCTTCAGATCGTGGATGGATGACCGGACATTCTGCTGCAGGATTTTGTGCAGAATTCATGGTTCTGTCAGTTACGTTATCCAGGTACTGAAGCAGCAAAGCATATCCACATCATTACACTACCGCCATCATGCTTGACTGATGGTAAGATGTTCTTAGTGTGGATGGCTGTTTTAACTTATGCCAGAGTTGTTTAATACAAATAAGTCATCACTTATTCTAACATTATTCTAAAAGGCTGAACGAGGCTTTATGTCCTCTTGGTTAGAAGAATCATGAATGCTTACTTTATATGAAGAAAGCGAGACCTGTAGTTCCTAAGAGGTTCATCCAAGTTCTTGTTGACTTCCCGTCATTGTTGTGCTCTTGCAGGAAATCTGGTAGGCTGGCCAGTTCTGGGAAGATCCTCCACTGTTCCGTGCTTTCTTCATTTGGAGATAAAGGCTCTCCTTATGATTTGTTTGAGTCCCAGAGTTTTAGAAATGGCTTTATAACCCTTTCCAGACATATTTTTAATAACTTCCTCTCCCATCTCTTCTGAAACTTCTTTTGATCACAGTGTAGTATGCTGCCCTTTGAGAAATTTCATCTGACTTCACATTGCTGGAAAGGTACTATTTTGGTAATGTTTAGATTCAACAAGCCTGGCAATAGTCAAGCTTGGGTGTCTAGTTTAACTGACCATAATTTATCAAATTAAAATGGTTACTTGGTTGACTGAGTGTCTAAGGGGGCTTTTGCACAAGTATTTTTTCTCACAGGACAAGTTGGTTTTGGGCATTTTGTACACTTCAGTAAATATAAAGATCATTTAAAAACCTGTATTTTGTGTGACAAACATGCAAAAAATGAAGAAATCAGGAGAAAACAAATACAACTTTTCATTGCACCATATATAGAACACTGAACACTTTTATTCTGTTCTATTGTTTTTTAATCTCTGATGCTCTTTGTACTGTCCACTTTCTGCCGTGACAAAGCAAATTTCTCACTTGTGGGACTAATAAAGGATTTTCTTATCTTTCTTATCTTCTTATCTTATCTGAACTCTCAAAAAACAAACTGAATACATAAATGGGACTTTGCCTAGCTAAATGACTCTTTGTCATGGAAACCCTATTGTAAAAGCATCTTTAAAGAACCTTTTTAGAAAGTGGTAGAATATGGCACCAAAAGGGTTCTGCTATTGGTATAAGTAAAATTTTTCACCCTAAGAGTGAATACAACTGTTCTATTTTGTTCCAGCACCTCTATGGGATTTCCAATGTTTTGTTAGTGCCATGCTAGCAGTGGTGTGCATTCACTTTGCCACACTGGGTTTGATATGCATTGTGTTTTATACCTATACATCTTCCATCGATCAATCCAAGGGATTTGCACATAAACCTACTCAGTGCCGTTTGCTTTAGGGTTTACATTAAATCATGTCTGTACTGCATCCAGCTTTGTTCATGCTACAATGTTATACACATGCAAAGTATGCCAGCATGCTCAAAGCAAATCTGCTCCAACAAATAAAGTATTAATGCTATGTGTTTTCAGTGATGGGTAATTCTGTTCACAGCAAAGAATAGCATACTAATCTAGCATGGAAGAGCGCAAACTACACACACAAATACAAAAGGTGAATATGATCGTCTCATCACAGATTGGCCATCACTGTAAAATGTTTACCTAAGGTAAGAATTGCTGATTAGACAAGTAGTCTAAAATTGGTGGATTATTGAATTAATTAGTGAACTAATCTATGCACCCCCCAGGTTGAATAGTGCAGGTGAACGTAATGTAGTCTATGCATGTGTGACATGTCTCAGCTAAATTGGGCAGAGGATGCATTTTAGGTAACAACAAAGAAAATAAGCAAGAGGGCAGATAGCAGTCCTAATTGGAGAAAACTTCAGTAATGGTGTCTGAACCTGTATCTGCTTGGTAAATTCGCATGCACTAAGAATGAGAGTATCAAGAATTACAGCATGTGCATCCAGTCGCCTCTGCAGAATTTATAAGCTAGTGGGATGATTCAGAACACAGTGCTGGAAGAAACTTGCATGTTACCACAGTTAAATGGCCAGAGGGGTTTGGGCCTGGAACTGCTGTTCCACGAGATCCCTGCTTATCGCCTCCTTACAGTCACTTCAGCATGTTCCCTAGATTCAGGCCCCCAGGCTTTATGTAGGCCTTGTCCATAATGAGATCGTTGCAGGGTTGTCACACGCAGAGAGAAAAACAGTTTGCTTACAATGAGGGGACAAAAATGTGGATGCCTGGGAGGTCCTCTACCAGAACATTTCTGAACTTGTGACATTTCTCCACTTTTCTACATAATTTGCCAAAAATTGTGAGCTGGCGAGGGTAACCTTCTCTGAACTGGCAGATTAGCTTGCAAGCTAGCTAGCTAAACTACTATAAATTTGTTCATTAAAATAAAATTAAATAAAACACTCTAACACTCTCACTTCCACAAGTCTGTATGTCTGTATTCATTTTGAATCGATTGTTAAAATAAGAGTGTAATAGTACTCTTTCTGCACAAACCATATGGAAAAACAGTTTGAATCAGATTTGTAATAATTTACTGTTAGACTCATAATAAAATATTCCTATTTAATCAAAAATGCAAACAGCTCACGTTTTGTCTGCCTTGTGGCGTCTTGCTGTTCCATTAGAACATCCTGATTCTAATCAGATATGTAAAGTAAATCGGAGTTAGGCTGCATATGTGATCCCAACCTTAGACAAGTGTTGCTTGCAAGAGACTTTTGTGGCTGGTAACAATTACTGAATATAGTCTAGCCTATAGCATAATGCAACCGATAACGACTGGATTAGACTAGAATCTGGACAAGGTGAAAGAGCAACTTTTGAAACCTATTAAATGAAAACCCCAACTCGAACCATAAACTTACCCTTAGAACCTCATGTCAGGATCTAGGGATCTAGCATTTGCCTTTATTCACCCATTCCACATACAAAGTGTAATGTGTATAACCTGCCCTAGCACAGAGTCATTGAACATCTCAGCACTAGCAGCATTGTTCTGGTCTAGAAACAAAGACAGCTTTTTATTGACAAGTATTTTTTTTTTGTACTCAAAACTGTTTTTTTAGCTTGTTATGTCTACTAGCCAAAGAGACCACCTGAAATTCAGCACGAAAACCTCAAAAAAATATACATAAAATGAAAATCAAATGAAAAAGCGAGGTTGTAGGAAGACAAAGTAGCAGACAGATTTAATAAATGGATACACCTCTGCTGGTTTTCTGTCTGTATCATTCTTCTGCTTATTGTCTCTTAAATGTGTGGAAAGCACAGTGAGGACCACAGCCTTAGACTCAGCACAACAGGCTGCATCAAGGC
The DNA here is from genome assembly GCA_037974445.1 of Brycinus macrolepidotus. Lineage (NCBI taxonomy): Eukaryota > Metazoa > Chordata > Actinopteri > Characiformes > Alestidae > Brycinus > Brycinus macrolepidotus. The sequence continues at coordinate 1,281,930 of JBBPCZ010000028.1, forward strand.
GAGCACGATCGGGAGCTAATTTCATTCCACGTTTACATTCAGAGAAGGGGGAAGAAGAAAGGAATCCTTGTAAAATTTCAGCCTTGACAGCCCAGACTGTCTGCTCTGTATCTGCGCTGTTGAAGAACATTCCTCTTTTTGCATGCCCTGGCCTTCCATCCCATTCTGCCCTTTCTTCCTTCAGACCCGTATGCTGTCGCTTTTGGAGGGAGCCTTGCTTGTGTTCACCATGTGAAACAAAAGAGAAATAACTGAAGGTTCCGGCGTTAGGAGAGCAGAGGAGCAAGGTTGGGGGGCACTTATTAAAAGCCTGGATTGTTAGGGGACATGATAGATATATTTAATAAAGGATTCACGCTGTTAGCTTTTGCCTCCATTTCAAGATGTTTTCATTAAAGCAGTGCTTTTATTATTATCCTGAACACCCCCCCAACACACACACACACACACACACACACTCGCTTTCCTTCACAGCACCAAGGATGTTCAGTCTCAAAAAAATGATAAAAAGCCCAAATGCCATTAGTGGTTAAGTTTAATGATACGTGTATGTCTAACATGCCTAGTCATTGGAAAGCCTCTCCAAGAACATAAAACATATTGTTGCTCTCGGTGATAATATTTGTTGGCCTCCTCTTGGGCTATTCCTCATTTTTAGGAGAATGGAAAAAAATTATAAAAAATAAAAAGGTTAGACACCAACTTTTGGTAATGGTGCGGTGCTGCATTTTCTTCTTCGTGTGAATTCAACGCGTGTGAAGTCAGCTCCGCTCCTCTGGCCTTAAAGTCCACATAGCATTAAGTCATGATGAGGCCATGCGTTCGGAGGCCTATGTTTTATTAATCTGGAGATGAGCTCAGCTATTGATGGTGTTGGCAGCTCGTGGGTTCAATTAGGATAATATGGGGAGTGGAGGAGATTATGGGCAGCCATTTAAGTGGGGGGTATATCTCTTCCTGACAGTTATGGTCCAAATGCAACAAATTGCACCTTGGCTGCCGCCAGTGTGGAGAGCTAATATGAGCAGGAGCATATGAGGCCTCCATCGACCTAAGATGCCAAAGTGGCAGATTAGACCCTGGATCAGATCAAGGGCCTGTTCTGTTTCCTTTCCGAAGCCTTTTACACTACGCAGAAACCAGCCACACACACACACACACACACACACACAAAATGGACAATTGCCCCTGGTTATAATCAGAGCGGACAAGCCTAATTTTACCAATTGGACTACCAAACTAAGGCAATAAGCCTTCTAATTAAATTTGATCTATCACTACAGAAACAAAAGTGCCTGCTCAAATGTGCTGCGTCTTTCATATTTCAATGATTTGTGTGTTACAGATCCTCATCCACGACTGGAGCACATGTGGAGATGTGACGCGCCACCCACGCCTCTCTTATCGTGCCAAATAAATCAGCAGAAAGCACGCATGTGCAAAAACATTCATCAAGCCCTCAAGAGGCCAAACACATCAGTCATCACAAAATATATGGACAACTGTTATGACTGGCGGTTCCAATTCTTTGACTTCAAAGCAAAAAAAATGTAGATCCTTCGAGTTTGTGTTTGTCAAGGGAGCATAGCAGACCATGGGGGTCTTGGCTATGGCTTTTGCTCTGCAAAAGAAAAACACTCTCGTGGAGTGTGTCTCTGCTGCATATTGTGTGAAACTGAATGGGGAGCTCATAAAGTGCAGAGAGTGAGGCAGTAACAGGGTGGTTACAGTGCTATTAGCACTACTGCTACCTTCCTGCCTTGGAACAGCCAGCCACATGGAGAAACTGTGACAGAAAGAGATGGCGACAGCCTCAGATTCTTGTACTGTGTACACCCACTCCGCTTCCTTTCTGTCTCCATATGGGCTTAACTTTGATCTAAGTTTGTTCGTTTTGGATACAGCAGTGGGCACAGGCAGATTACTGAAAAATCTTCAGTAAAATTAAAAAATTAAAAGCTCCCCATCACAAAAAATGGCATAAAACCCATGTAAATATACATACATACATACATACATATATATATATATATATATATAGATAGATAGATAGATAGATAGATATAGATATATGTATATACATATAAATTGAACTCAAGCTACAAAAACAGCCCATTTTCAATTCACTGTTTTTGTGATGTCACAAACACTAACCCATTTTCATACACTCACCTATTCAGCTTATATCAGCCTGGGATGCTTTTTGAATGAGGCACAATACAGGGCAGCCAGTCAGAGCAGAGGACATGTACATATATCAGTCCTAAATGCACAGTAACAAAAACGGTTTGATTGTGAAAGATAAATAAAGGTTGGAAAATAGTCATTTAAGGATGGGTTAGGTTAGGGTATAACTGTTTCTGGTACAGAAGGAAGAACATCTTTACCTTTTGTAAATCATTTCTGAATTTAACACGTGATAAAAACATTAACTTTCACAATTACATTTCAGGGGCATTCTTCTTCTATGTTAAAGCAAAACGCTACAGTGGCATACAGTGGAGTCAAACTGATGCATGTGCCGAACATCACTTTTTTGAAAATCAAAAAGTAAAAAGTAAATCTTAGAAAATTAGAAGTTTTCTTTAGTTTGTTTAGTGTGATGCGGTGGTGTGTGGTAAGGTGACTAATCACTAGTACCAGTCCTTACATAAAGGGAAATCTGCATAATTATGGGCAATTTCACTGGTGAATTTGGTTGGATGTTTTGATAAAGACAAATTAAACTGCTGTGGATTATGACAGATTATGGAGTGTATTTATAAAAACAAGGGTTTAAAAAACCTTCTTTGGATGATACAATAGCAGATCCACTTTATAGAAAAAGAGAAAAATATCCTGTACCGAGCACTTAAAAAACTAAACTGCTTTTCTTTAACCCTGGTAACAGTATTGAGAAAAAATTTTCAGTTTCAGTAACACTCAAGAACAAATCTTTCAAAATGATACTCAAGTGTAATGAAGCACTATCGCTGAAGTAGTTTTCACCCCTAACTTTTACTCTCAAATTTTGTTGCGGCGTGAGTAGCTGTGGCCATAATCTTTCATGTTGAGACGGTGATCAGCAACTTTGCTGCTTAGCTGTGCATTCCATTAGTCAGAATAAGAAACAAGCAACTAATATTAGTGTTTGAAAAAAGCTTAATTGAAAAGAAGCACTAAGTACAAATGTGACAGTTCTTTATATATACAGCCATGGAAAAAAATAAGAGACCACTTTTCCCTTTTTTTCTGTTCACTGTTTGTACAATTTGCAGCAGTG
>JBBPCZ010000028.1:1310399-1324402 GCA_037974445.1 Brycinus macrolepidotus
TTTCAGGACCGAGCCTGAAAAACAACACTGAGCGCAAGGTTTCCCTTAAAGAGCGAATGTCTTCTAATCGATACCGTGAACCTTCTAAAATATGTGCACCACCTCTTTAAGCGTGGCTGGCTTCACCGCGTTTTTCCAAAGAGCGGCTAGATTCACCGCAGTCAAAATTGTGCACACCCCCTGCGATCGGACCCCAGGTTGGGAACCAATGCATTAGAGAATACCTTTGGCATGAAGAAGTGTACTCGGTTTGGAGCAATGTTTAGGTAGTTTCTAGTCGTCATAGTAACATTCACATGAATGCCAGGACCCAAGGTCTCCCAGCAAAACATTGCTCGGAGCATCCTGGTACCAGTCTTTTTCCCCACTTAAGGGAAACACATACCCACCTGTCCACATGATATACAAGAAAACATGATTTGTCAGACCAGGCCGTCTTCTTCCATTGCTTCATGGTCCAGTTCAGATGCTCACATGCTCATTGTAAGTGCTTTTGGCAGTGGACAGCATGGGCACTTTGACAGGTCTGTGGTTACTGTACGTTCTGACATCTGTCTGTTATAGCCAGCATTAACTTTTTCAGGAATTTATGCTGCTCCCTACATGCATCAATAAGCCTTGGGCACCCATAATCCAGTTGCCATTTTACCACTTTTTGGTTGGTACTAACCACTGCAAAATGGGATCACACAAGACCTGACTTTTGGAGACGCTCTGACCCAGTCAAAGTCCCTTGTCAGAGTAACTCAGATCCTCACGCTTGCACATTTTTTGTGCCTTCAGCACATCAAGAACTGACTGTTGCTGCCTAATCTATCCCAGCCCTCGACAGGTGCCAATGTAACAAGATAACCAGTGTTATTCACTTCACCTGGCAGAGGTTTTAACATTATGGCTGATCAGTATTTAGACGGTAAGTAGGTCGATGTACCTAAAGAAGTGTCAATATGTATCGTGGTGCGACAGTATAGTTTGATTGGCCCAGGCTAGCTTTAGTCCCTATTAATAAATGAAAGCTAGTGGGGAGCAGAAAACATTATTCAAAACAGTTTGCTTGCATCATTCCTTTATCATTTTTGTGTCTGTATTTTATGATGTTATATTTAATGTCAGTAAAACATCCTTTAATTGAGTCTGTGTCTGGTCTCGGCAGATGGACGAGGTGGATGATGATGATGAAGGAGCTCGACCGCTGGCAGAGTCACTCTTGCTGGCCATTGCCGACCTGCTCTTTTGCCCGGATTTCACTGTGCAGAGCCACAAGAGAGGAGGCCCAGTGAGTGAGCGGCTCTGTTGACTGTCAGCCGTCAGCAGTGCCTTTTTGCCATGTCACGCCTTTACTGAAGTTATTTCTGTCCTCTACGCTTGGCCAAATTCCCTAATGTTCTTGGCAACTTCATTCATATGCAAATGACATCAGGTTCCTTGTATTTCAATTTGCCTCTCTTTAAGCCCTTAAAAGATTACCAAGGAGACAAGTTAGCTTGAAGTATGAGGAAGTAGGAGAGTCTGTATAATTAAAATGTGTAAAAGGGGAGAAAGCGTGTGCGCATTGTTTGCAAGGGGTGGGGTTGAGGTGGGGTTAGGGGTTAGATATGGCCTAGCTTATCCTTTCGTTGTGAGCTAAGCATGCTGTGCACAGAGTGAGACTAGAATTAGCCCAGGAGAATTTGTCCTGCATTTCTCCCTTTGCTTTGCTTTGACTTACATTAAGGGTTCGGATAGTTACTCAAAAAAGGAATCAGTTACAAACAAATCATTGCTCTTCTGTACCAACTACTCATCTGTACCAACTGGAAAGTATAAGAGGAAATCGTTTGCTTAATTTGGAAAGAAATATCCAATTGTTGTTCCAAAAGAGAACATTGTTTTAAAGGTATTTTACTGTCGAGGGACAGAGGGATGTGTAATGCAGGTAGCATTATTGTTACAAGGCTGCATATTACTGCTGCAGTGTCCTAGCTTCCTGCCCCATTAAATGCATCTCCAGCCTATAATTGTCAGAACTTTTTGTCTAACACAATAATTGTATGTAGCAAAAAAGAGTTCCAAAAAGTGAGTAAAGTGAGTTTCATTTCAACTATATCCGTTTGTTAATTTGCTTTGTCCATGAGGACACTAAATCTTGTCAAAATGTTTGTGATAAATGAGTTTACATATTGAACGGAAAGCTATTTAGATCTTGGCATTTTTCTTTCCAGATAGAAAACTGTCTAATCATTGTTGAGACAAAACCTACTCTTCATACCAAGAAAGACACTTTGATGAACATAAAGCTGGATATTGTAGAGTGTACACATAGTATTATTAGTCTTATTGTAAAAACCCTTACTAGTGTTTTGTCCTCTTTGGCTGAAGCAATCACATTAAAAAACAAATGTTACTTAGAAAAAATCACAAGAAGGAAAGGTTTACTGTAACTTCTGATGAGCTGTCTGTGTCTTGTCATCTTTTTGATTCATTTTCCTCTTTGATGTAAACACACCATCACCTGACTGAGCGTATATGCCAATTATTCTTTACGTAAACATAGACGTCATTGTTATCAGTAAGAATCATTTGAATAGCCTAGAGTACATTGACATTGTATTGCTGTCTTTGTCAGGACTCTGCAGAGGACATGCAGTCTTTGGACAGCTGTGAGTACATCTGGGAGGCGGGGGTGGGCTTTGCACAGTCCCCCCCACTCAACTACATTCATGACCTCAACAGGTGAGCACTAAATCAAGCTGGCTTCTGTTTTCAGAGGACTGTTGCCATGGTAACCTTTTAATCAGTAACCACCACGAAAGGCCCGTTCAAAGTGATTTGTATCTGGCAAGCTGCTTTCATACAATTCTGCATCCTTCTCTTGCTTGATTTAAAGTTATACAAATTTGATTTATACATCATAATGTTCCTAATGATTTTGCACTAGAGGTAGCATTAAATACCAATTAGCATTTTGCCAACAGCATGCATAAGTCATCACTTACCTCAAAATAAAGGTTTAAGATGGATACTGCTTCATCAGTTTTTTTTTTCTGGTCCCAACCTATCTAATTTCAATTATATTAACAGTTTGCTTAATTGATGTAGGAATCAAGACCTAGTGAAATGTTTAATCACATACTAGCACTTCTTAAAGGTAGTTACATTAGCCATGTTAGCAATCACAAAAAATGTTACCTGTCTTTATTGCTTATAATTCACAGGATGTTTTGTTACTTTGTCTTTAGGACTAAAATATGTAAATCACCTCTAATCTAAGCATGAGGGGGCAAGCTAACCTGTTGCTTTAGTCTTGTGTCACCTACTAGTTTCTGGTGAGGGTAGAACTCTTTCAGAGCTGTTTGTTGGCATTGAACAAGGAAGCAACAGCAATTACTTCTGTTGCTTCTGCAGCAGGCAACTAAAATTTTGATGGTGAGAAATATAATGGTGAGAGATTCTAATTTGTTCAGGTTACTCCCTTACTGCCTACATAGCTAACAGTAGGATTTGAGCAAGAGACTACAATCGTGACTTCTATTGCAACATATGGCGTGTGAGCAACTGACTAGTAATACAATGTTGTCTGCTGATATATTTTGAAGGGCAACAACGAAAATACTTGACACTATAGTTAAATTTGATGTGATCTGAAAGCCTGTAAAATGGTCATTCAGGCCAGCCCTAGTAAATGCATACATCAAATTCAAAATAGGCTGGTTTTGTAGCTTGATATCCAGACATGGACCTCATGTACTGAGCAGTGAAAAGCGTATTTTAACATTTTAACAATGTTTACTGCATTAAACTCTTTCATTAAAAAACAAGGTAAATCTGTTGTTCCATGAGATTAGATCCACTGACAGTTTTGAAAGATTGCTCATCTTACCAGAAACTTTGTGAGTGTTACTTCCTGGCTAATCAGTAAAAATCAGTAAAAGTTTTCTTCATTGAAAATATGAATTGAATGACTGACCTTGTTTGTCCAGAATGGTGCTCAAGAGTTTGTGTGTTTTTTGGGTATGCAGGACTGAGCTGCTGAGGCTGCTGCTGACCTGCTTCTCAGAGGCCATGTACCTGCCGCCATCATCTGATGGAAACATTCTCAACCCCTGGGTGACTTTCTTCTGCTCCACAGAGAACAGGTGAGGGAGGGAGTCGTTTGCGGACATTCGTCTGCTACGACTAAGGCGAGGAGATTTACAGACACTCAGTCTACACAGACTGCTGACTGGGAAGCTCAAAACAAATTTATTTTCTCACTTGTATTTCTTTACTTTATAGCTGAAGTAACTACCGGCGTGCTTCAAATCAAACACAGCTTTAACATAACTTTTTAAAGGAATCAGACCCGTATAGATCACTAGTGTTATAAGAGACTTTCAGGTTTTTCGCACAGTTGGAAAACACTAGCAACTCTTTACATGATTGGAACTATGACAGTTACAGCTGGGCACTAAGTTAGAGTCATAAATTAAATTAAAAAAATAATGCTGATGTTTTGTTAGCACTCCTGTGGGAGTTTAACAGTAAATTTTCAGATGTACTACTCAGTAATTTGAAGCTTGCAGAACACTTTCCATGCTTTATCTCAGGACTGTAAGACATATTAACCTGTTCTTTTTTTTTTTTTTTTTTTTTAATGAAACATTTCTAGAGTGACCCTTACAGAAAGGAGTGTTTACCATCTGACAGAAACCTGTTTGTTAGACTGCTGCTCGTGTTCACAGTCAGTGACGTAACTCAGACTTACTGAAGGCATAGAGTGACGTTTTCTCTCTCAAAATTGGTGCTACATATTGTAAATTAAAATATGATTGATTCCATTACTTTCTGATTATTTTGGCAGTGCATCTGAAACCAAATGCAACCAAAACTTTTAGTGTGCAATACAAAATATGTAGAACTGCAGCAATTGCAGAATTTAAAGGTAAAAGGAATTCAGTTGAACAAAAAATAGCTACAAATGACAGACTAGCAGAAATAATTTGGGTTGTATAATTGTTTGCATTGTATAAACACTGCATGACAATAACGGTTTTCTTTTAAGTTACTGTAACGGATGCTAGGTGGGTTATGGCTATTAGGCTATAGCACATATATTTTAATGCCCCTGAAGCTTTTCTGGGATTAAATGTTTTTTTTTTAAATGAGCCTTTTAGTGATTTTTTTTTTATTGTATGATATTTATGTTTATTCCATGTGTTGTAGTTGTTAATCAGTAGTAAGGGGTAAAAACTACTTACAAGGTGCGTATTTATGCATTCCTTTAAGAGGAAACTCACAGTGGCTGATTGTTTTATTCTTTTTCTCCTGTAAAGAAATGCATAACATTTTTTCATGCTGTTGCGGCATATATTTGTTTATATTTGCATGTCATGTATTTAATTTGGTAATTTGACCCTTAAAAAGCAGGAGCAGAGTCTGCTTTTGGGATATTGAAGTGTGTGTTTGTGTTTCGACTTACAGGCATGCCCTGCCTCTCTTTACCTCCCTGATCAATGTGGTGTGCGCCTATGACCCGGTGGGCTACGGCATTCCCTACAACCACCTCCTTTTCGCTGACTACCGGGAGCAGCTGGTGGAGCAGGCCTTGCAGATCCTCATCGTCACCCTGGAGCACGAGGGAGGCCAGCCCCATCGCGCTCCCTCCCCCTCAAGCATGGACGAGCAGGATGTAGGAGCGCTGCCACACCTTCAGCACACACATACTGCCTCTTACTCTCTCTCACACACACATACACACACACACACACACACACACACACACACATACACTCACACATACACTCACACACAGTTTACTTAAAGGTTCAGAGTTGTAAAGAGTGAACAAAGATCCATTGTGACTTGATATTATACTTAAAGACACATTTCACACGAATACACACTGTGATTAAGAAGCTTGTGGGGAACAATTTTGCATGCTTCTTTTGTTTCTGCCACTTCTACTTTTCATTCATCTGTAGAAGCATCACAGCTAACCACAGCTAGCAATATCACAGTGCAGTATTATTTATTGAGATTTTTGTTATACAGATATGTACAGATTGACATCACAGTCTTAAGCTCAAAAGAAAGTCCCGGGGTCTTAGCTCACAGTGCTGGTACGGATGGAAGTAGTGAAGGAGGCATAGTGGTTAAAACCAGCACCATGTTCATACAAGGCCATAGTTTGGATAATTAGCTGTACTAATAATAGTCTTTGGGCTAGATTCCTAATGTTACGGCCTTTTACTGTTGTAAGTTGATCAATGAACATGGAGCATAGCCTTATTTGAAACAGCAACTACAGATGAATCTGCCTTGGGGGTTGCACAGCACAGCGAAGATCACAAACATGTTTAATTACATTCAACCAGAAAGGTCTCAGACGCTCTGAACGTTCGTAATTTGTTTGTTTGTTTGTTTGTTTGTTTTAAAGCAACTTTAAAATGTAGTGGAACAAATCATCCATGAAAATCAACTCTGTTTTTCTGGCCCTTTTTTGTAGTCTGCTGGCCCAGATAATCTGTTTGTGAACTACCTGTCCAGAATTCACAGGGAGGAGGTACGCATCGTGGCAGTCTCTCATAAAATGTACTTTATCTTACCACATTGCTATCTGCTTTGTAAAAGGATATTGTTTTCCTGTCTGGCTCCAGGATTATGACTTTGTGCTGAAAGGTCTGGCTCGCTTACTGACTAACCCGCTCACTCAGACGTACTTGCCCAACTCCACCAAGAAGATCCAGTTCCACCAAGAGCTGCTGGTCCTTTTTTGGAAACTTTGTGATTTCAACAAAGTATGATATCACACTTGCCTCGTTAAATGAATACAAAAAGTCATGTTCTTGTTTTTCCATGTTATATACCATTTTTGTCTCTTCTCTCCGTTTCAGAAATTCCTCTTCTTTGTGTTGAAGAGTAGTGATGTCCTGGATATCCTGGTGCCTATTCTCTACTACCTTAATGATGCCAGGGCTGACCAGTGTGAGTATGCTCAGTGTGATTGCATTAAAAGGCCCTCTGCTATACCAGTAAAAGTCTTTGGGTTTGACTTCTGAATGTGTGCGTGCGTGTGCGTGTGTGTGTGCGTGTGTGTATGCGCCAGTATTTTGACTCTCATACTTGGGGTGAACTGTGAAAAGAGCATCTTCAGCAGTGTGTTATGTATACTGTGATTTCTAGTTGGCACTTAAATGTTACGCACTTGTTGGTAGCTCGTGTTGGTCTTATGCACATTGGTGTATTCATCCTCCTGCTGCTGAGTGGAGAGAGGAATTTTGGCGTGCGCCTGAACAAACCCTACTCTCTTCACGTCCCGATGGACATTCCAGTGTTCACTGGCACGCATGCTGACCTCCTCATTGTGGTAAGGCCCAACCTGTCATTCATTCTTGTTATGTGTTTAACATTAAAGATATCACGTACATGATATTAATATTGCAAAAAAGATTGCTCCCAGCTAGAGGTGGGCGACATAACAACATGATATTGTTGTCATCATAAATTATGTAACAGTATGCTTTTCTGAGCACATGGTCCAGAACACTCACTCACTGCACATTTCATGAAAATGGTCATGTGCGTTCTGTTCCATCTTATCAAACCTCGGAAAAACAGATCATAATACGTATTATGTATCAAGGAAATGTCCTCAACTGTAGTGATTCTGTGTGATTGCCATATTGCCCACTGTTACTTACAGTTTGTATATTGGTTGTTGGAACATATATCAGTTGGAAGGCAGTTCTCAACAGGCAGAATTGGCTCCTTTGGACTTGACAAGTTGCCAGAGGCTCGTTAGTATTGGCAGCATAACCGCTAAGCCGCCCCCTCCTCCAAAGTTTCACCTTAATTTTCAACTTCAACTTCATCTTCAGGTTTTCCACAAGATCATCACTAGTGGCCACCAGCGTTTGCAGCCACTCTATGACTGCCTGCTCACCATTGTAGTGAATGGTAAGTGTGACCGAAGTCCTTATAGGAAAGAATGCTTGTAATGATATTTGTATGTACTTTTCCATGGTCTCAGTTGTTTCTGTATGTGTATTCTCTGTTTAATGGTGTCCCCACGCTTTTTAGTGTCCCCCTACCTGAAGAGCCTGTCAATGGTGGCAGCCAATAAGCTGTTGCATCTCCTGGAAGCCTTCTCCACCAACTGGTTTCTGTTCTCCGCTGCTCAGAACCACCATTTGGTCTTTTTCCTACTGGAGGCCTTTAATAACATTATCCAGTACCAATTTGATGGTAAGATCTGGTGCACCCTGTCATTAGTTTCCTTTCCACTGTAGGGCCAGGGGTGGATGATGTACAAGACTTTGGCACTTGAGTAAAATGTTGAAATATTTTTGGGAAAATACTTCAAAAATACAATATTAAAAGTGCAAACATTTTTGCTTGTGAAGGTATTTAAGTATCAGGTAAAAGTGCTTTTAGTTGTTTTAGATAAAGTAAAATAATATTTTGATGAACAAGTTCTTTTATTTTTGATACTTAGGTACATTCCCAATTTTTTTTTTTTTTTTACTGAAGCAGAAATACAGATTAAACATTTTAGTTTTAGATTTTACCAAGACAAGTTTTACTCAAGTACAGAAATACTATACTTCCTCCAACCCTCTGTTCTCACCACAGAGTTTACCAATTGGAGTAGCCTGTCGACCTGTTCATGGTTTGGCATGAAACACTGACAAACATGGTAAAATATTGCCATGGTAGCTATTAAGGCCCACAGTGAAAAGGAGGTTCCTTAGCAAAGCCTCTGCTGGTTCATCTCTGCATCAACTTCACCATAGATGCTTTCATTCTAACTATGTTCTCGTACCAGGCAATTGCAATCTCGTGTATGCCATCATCCGAAAGCGCAGTGTCTTCCACCAGCTGGCTAACCTCCCCACCGACCCTGCATCTATCCAGAAGGCGCTGCAAAGAAAGAAGAAGTCTCCAGACACCATCTCTCGCACCAACTCCCAGGAGACAGTGTCTATGGAGGGCTCTCGACCAGCTGTCCCTGCTGAGCCAGGCACCTTGAAGGCCAGCCTTGTTGCCATACCAGGTAACAGCACACAGTTTCTTTACATTAGTTTCCAACTTTGGTCCTGGAGTATCCTTGCTGTGCAAACATTAATGTTTCCCTGCATTAACACACCCTAAACACACCCTGAATTGATTAGTATAATCCATAGTGTAGGAAATGCACCAAATTATGCAGGACAAGAGTATGTCCAAAGCTGGGAACCACCGCTTGGTCACAATGGAACTACCTACCCACCAAGCATTTAATAAAATTATTACAAACGGGATTGTCTGTGTATATGTTGATAATGGACAGTTAGTTTCTTACAAATTGGTGAATTTTCCAGGTTGTGAAAGAACTGCTCAAACTACATTATAATGATTTTTCAGGCATTGATAAACTAACGGAGAAGTCACAGGTGTCAGAAGATGGTACTATGGTTGCTGTGCCACAGACAGAAACGCCGCGTTCCCCAGAACATAGCGGCATGGCTGGGGCCAGCGACACAGAATCCAACTCGGGACGAGACAATGAGGTGGGAGGTTTGTTTTGACTGTAGGTTTGATGTAGGACAGGGGTGTCAACAAAGGGCCAGTGTGACTGTAGGTTTTTATTCCAACCAATCAGGAGGCCACCTGATTCTACTTGGTTTCAGTTTTCAGTCAATCGGGTGTTCCTGTTTGTTTAGAATGAACACCTGCAGCCACAGCGGCCCTCTGTGGATAAGATTTGACGCTCCTGATGTAGGATATTTCCCACCTCACACCAAATTTAAGTGGTTCTAAGTGAATGGGCCTCAGGGCAGTGTCAGATGACTGTTAGCAATACAAAAAAGGAGCAGAGAAGTTCTAGCCATTTTCTGTGTTACTTGTACTAAAGATTTGTTGCTAATCAGTTGATCCAAGAATACAGATTCCCTAGAAAAGCTAGCATACTGATATTACTCATACTGTAATATATACATATAACATACTGAATATTTCTTTAAACAGTGCAGCAGAATAAAAACTGGAAAAGTTCAAAGACTTATATAGTGGTCTGCTAGTGGTGTTAAGTAGGTTTGGCAAAAGGGGGGCACTGAGAACCATTTGATAGATTTTTACAACCCAGGAAGTTGTACACAGTACGAGATACAAGCAACAACATGTGGATGATGCCTATAAATAACTCGGATATGAGTGCCTGGACTATTGATACAGTAGTGGCATATACACCCCGAGTTATTGTCTTATTTTATATTTGAAAAAAGAATTTTATTTTGGTCAAAGATGAGCATGCATGTTCATAATTTATTCTTGTTATTATTACTAATTGTTATTGAAATATGTATGAAAATTGGTTAAAGTAGTTTTCTAATATTCAAAAACTGCTGCTAAGATTGATATAGTAGTCTGCTGGTGGTGTCTGGTAGGTTGGAGAGGCACTTAGAATTATTTGATAGATATTAACAACTAATGAAGCTGTGCACAGTCAGTACCAGATCTACGCAACAGCATGTGGGTGATGCCTATAAATACACCAAGATGGTGTGAAAGCCATGCCGTGTACTCCACAGGACGTCTTCTACACGGAGGCAGAGATGGCAAGGAGACGTCTGTCAAGTGCATCGTCAGCTGCCACATATTGGAACCCAACCCCAGAGTGGGTGAGTAGCTTTCTAATCTCTGGCCTGAGTTAAGGGCTGTAAAACAGCTGTTTAAAGTAAGGCACGGTTCCAGCCCCCTTCCTGAAGATTCTCTGAAGATTTGCTGTTTGAGCCATAGAACTGAAAGTGAATTAAGGTGTTTAGCTTAAAAAAATTCCAGTTGAAAGGAAGTTGTTTTAAAAGACATATAGTACAAAACTTTATAAATCAACAAAAAAGAGATACAAGATTGTGTTTCTGATGGTGATGATATATATGCATTTTTATAATATAATATAATATAATATGCATCAAATAATAAAATTATCAAATTCTGTCTGAGAGAGCCTGTATCAGCAGACTTGCCCTGATTGGTTCAAGAGCTGCGTTAGATCAATAATTCCACTATGAAGCATGTTAGGCATACAACATAAGCCAGAACAATGTAGCCACTGTTGTTATATTCTGGGTAACATCAAACTAATACAAGTACTTTTTAAAAGATTGAAAAGAGAGTGGACCTAGCTTGATTTTTATTTTAACCAGTACAATTTTTAACCGGCTGTAACTTCTCTAACCATTTTGATGCAGGTGCTGTCCTGGAAGAGTAAGCTTCCTTTGCAGACCATTATGCGCCTGTTGCAGGTTCTGGTGCCCCAGGTGGAGAAGATCTGCATTGACAAGTAAAGGAGACTTTGCAGCTCACAGATGCTTATAAATAAACAGTAAGAATGAGTCAGTCTTCCTCACAGAGGATGTTCTTCCTCACAGGGGTTTGACAGATGAGTCAGAGATCCTGAAGTTTCTTCAGCATGGTACCCTTGTGGGGCTTCTTCCCGTGCCACACCCCATCCTAATCCGAAAGTACCAGGCTAACGCGGGCACTGCCATGTGGTTCCGCACATATATGTGGGGCGTTGTCTATCTGCGGTAAGTACTGCAGCCTAACATTGATCTCTAGTTCTCAACAAAATTAGCCAACTGTCATCTGTCCTACAACATCAGTCCATCAGTGAGCGTCGGGGTCCTTTTGCCCATAGTTTTGGTAGAATTAGCATCTGGGGTTGACCGGAGAGACAGAGTTCTTTGCATACGTGAACAGAAACGGAAAAAGATGGGAGCAAACAACACTGTCAAGATGTCACACAGGAAATGTCACTGCAAGCAGTAATGTTTTATCCAGGTATAGTATAACATTTTATCCTACTATCCTAGTTAGGATCCATCCAACTATGTATCCTAACCTTTTCTGTTCAAATATCTGCATTTTTAAATGATTCTTTGTTGTTGTCTACTTCAGTTTTCTCTTGCTCTCTCATTGGCTACTCATCGCTGCTCATGCTACAGTATTCCTCATGGAGAATTTCAGTCATGCTCGAAAATGTCAGTGTGTGTGTGTGACAGGGGGTTTTTATTGCAGATATGTGACAGCAAATCTAGTACTAAAATCATGTAGTGGGCATTAGTTCATGCTAACGCGATGTGGGACTAACTTGGTTCCTCATAATTATTCTATTTCAGTTGTTTAGAAAAGAATTCAGTGCATCATGAATTCTTATATTTGATTTACCACAGTGTGATTCTATTGCTGGAGTTAGATTCATAATTATCTTTAGAAAGACATTCAATACACAACTATGAGTGGTTAGACTATTGTCACAGTAGTGGAATACACCTTGGTATTGTCTCATTATTACTGGAATATTTCTGAAAATTGTTGGGGTTAAATTAGTTTTCTAATATTCTAAAACTAGTGAAGTTGAATCACCACCTTTTATTTCATTTGTAGATGCATTTATAAACACTTAGTGGTCCGTTATTTGACTGGATTTCTCCTCTCTTTTGTAGTAACGTGGACCCACCAATATGGTACGACACAGATGTCCGTCTCTTTGAGATCCAGAGGATGTAGAGAGGCGGAGCTGCCGGTCACTGACTGAAGGAGGGGCTGGTTGCTGATGTCCATATTTTGCCCCTCACATTCTGGCACCCATTCAAAGCTTATAGTCTTCAACTTTCCAATCACAATGCTGTATCCTCCCTGTTACGTCTCACTAGTAACTCTGGTAAAGGACAGGTTTTCCTGGACTATAAAGGATTCAGTGACTTTGATGCGATATGTCTGTGGGCATGGCTCCCTGTGCTGTTAGAATGGCTGGTGTAAACGAGATAAAATGTCTAAATATAACCCTGCCCTCCTTGTCTTTTGATAAGACCACAGAATGTTCAGCAGCTTAGACCATTGAGACTTTAGGGTCTTTAAGAATCAATCTTTCACTGTGGACGTATGAATGAGTTGCCTACCGTACTAATTAATGCTGTTTATTAAAAGATGTTACATATTTGATGGGAAGCATATCTATAAGCCTGAAACTCACAAGTAGTGAATAGCGAATGGTGTTAGAAGGCTAGTGTGACCGTTGGCCTTGACTGTGACTGTGTTGCCACGCAGCCGCCAATAGAAGGCGGCATTGCTCCAGATTTCTCTTTTTCTCTGTTCAACCTGTGTCTGCTGATTCTGTAAGTGTACTGTTTAATCTGAAGTCTTCATTGTGACTCTCGCAGATAACAGGGAAACATCAGCTCATTTTTTAAAAAAAAGGAGTTGACAGAATTTCATTGAAAGAGGCAGAGACCCGGAAAAAGTCCTTAGTCTACATGTTCCCGCAGTATTCAGCCAATCATTGTTTGCAATATGTTCGTTAATAGTTGTTTATGGTGAACCAATATTACTATTTTTGTCTGCATATCAATTTTGCTAATGAGATGGCCTACTGTATATACTGTGCTCAATGTTTAAGGTAGAATTTTTGTCTCAATATAAAGACATTATTGAACTCAAAACAGCAGAATTGTGATCTTCTTACCTTTACAAAGCTGAACGAACACACACACAGTTGTATACAAACGACACCCAAGTCTCAGGTCAATTTGTTTCTCTTTACCTCAAATCTAGTGACCAGTGGTAGAAAATAATTTAGTAACTTTACTTTTTTATACTTATTTTAAATGATGTTTTTCTCTTCAGTCAACTGAGTTCTCACACGTTTATTTATTTTTAATTAACCAGTCAAATTCACAAAGTCACAACACACATGGTTCAGAGTGCAGTGTGTTAGTGATGTAGAGCAGTAGTGCAGTGTGTTGGTGATGAGCGGTAGTGCAGTGTGTTGGTGATGTAGAGCGGTAGTGCAGTGTGTTGGTGATGTAGAGCGGTAGTGCAGTGTGTTGGTGATGAAGAACGGTAGTGCAGTGTGTTGGTGATGTAGAGCTGTAGTGCAGTGTGTTGGTGATGAAGAGCTGTAGTGCAGTGTGTTGGTGATGAAGAGCTGTAGTGCAGTGTGTTGGTGATGAAGAGCGGTAGTGCAGTGTGTTGGTGATGAAGAGCGGTAGTGCAGTGTGTTGGTG